>JABUQX010104437.1:12500-22477 GCA_015478945.1 Trachelipus rathkii | reverse complement strand
CTACTATATATATATTATATATATACTATTATATATATTATAAAATATATATATATATATTATCCCAAAACTATATAGGATTGCATCTTCCTACTATGACAGCCCTGTGGTTTTGTCTGGCGTGTCCCTCTGTGTTAGATAATGAGCTGAGGTAGGAAGGTGATATGATTTCTGTTGAGAGAGAGTACGGTATGTGTGTAAGTCCAATACCTTTCTTTAAAAAGCACCAGATGTATCCCAATAAGTATTACTCTGTGCGTTGGTGTAAGGCAGGGATCGGTATCTCAGTGATGAAAAGGGTATTGTATTGATTTTGTGTTGGTGAAGAGGAGATGTTGAAGTATGTGTTGAGGAGTTAAATCAAGTTGAGGCGTTTTAGGAATTGTAGATTATCGCTCGATTCATCATATGTTATTGTTCTTATGTAAATCATTATAAGAGTTAGTGGGGACTTGGATGGAGGAGAACTGGTGATACGGGAAGGAAAGTGTGGTCGTGGTTACCCAATATTAGACCTGCAACGGAAGCTTACTATCGAACTCATAATGCGCGCTATGCACAGCCGACTAATGTATCAGTGAGATTTCTGCGCTTCGCATAAGTAACAATCTCACGTTGAATGTGACAACAAGTTGAAACTGAATACATCTGGAAGCACATGAAGGAAGCAATTGTTAGCCGTGCAAAAGAAGTATGTGGTTGTGCTAAGTAGGAAGTAAAGAATGATAACAGTTGAGTGGTGGGATGAAGAGGGGATGCAAGCGGTTAAAAGTAAAAAAAGAAGCATGGTTGAATGTACTAAAATCCAAATGAAGATAGTTTCAAAAGAAAGATGCTTGGAATTTATATAAGGAAGAAAAAAGGAATGCTAAAAGAAGCATACGTAGGAGGAAAGAAAGGTAATATGAACAGTTTGAAGGAGGATGAAAGGGGACATACAAGGGAATAGGAAAGTTCTTCTGGAAGGACGCGTGATAAGGTTAAGAATTAGATAAGGGGAACCTGCTCGAATAAGAATAGGGATGGTGTTTTGTTATTTGATTTGAAATGGATGTGAGTGGAGTGTGGAAAGAACTACTTTGAAAATCTGTATAATATTGGCTAGTAATGAAGAGGTGATAATGATGTTTGTGGGTTGATGGTGCAAGAAAATAGGTATTGTTGGGTGATCGAGGTTAAAACGAAAAATAGAAACATAATTGTTTTAAGAGTGGAAACTTGAAAGAGGATGGTAAATCTATTGCTGGTATATAGATGGAAATACTGGTGAACTATGATCAAAGAAAACGGAGGCAAGTGTTTGATTGATTGGATCTTGAGTTGTGTAATAAAAGCAGTTTAGTGCGCTCCGCGGAGTGGTATAGTTTGAGGGTGATTGGAGGAGCGAAGCAGTATTGTACCCTTAATAAGGGATAAGGGAGATACAAGGAACTGTAGAAATTATAGCGGTATTTAGTTTATTGAGTATTGTAGGGAAGATATAGCTGGATGGTTTTGGTCGACAAGAGGGTGCGCCCGAGTACTGAAGGACTGCGACTAGTGAGAGACAAGGTTGCGGTTTTAGGTAGTAGAGTGGATGTGTGGATCAGAATCTTTTACATGTTGAAGCAAATGAGAGAAAATGAGGGAGAGAAGAATAAACTGAATTACGTTTTATGGATTTGCAAACAGGGTAATGATAGGGTTAAAATAGAAGGTCATATGGTAGGTGTAGTGATAGAGGTTCTTATGTGTTGGTGATATGCTTCTGAATGGGAATTCAGAACAGTATGATATCGACGATAAGTGAGCTGTGTGTAAATAAAATAGTCGTTCAAATAATGATTGGTTTAGTCGATTATATAGCGGAGTGAGGCAGGGTTGTTATGATGTCTCCCTTGGTTATTCAATTATTGTTATATGGCACTGGGGTTTAATTGAAAGAATTGAGGTAGGGTTGGCGTGACAGGAAATGGGGTTAGATTGATGGAGTTAGAGTGGAGGGTGCTCTACCTTTTATATGGGGTTGAGTGATTTGTTTTTTTTTGTGGTGAATCTGAAGAGACTTATGCGAGGATGGTAGCGAGATTCTGAGGCGAGTGTATTGTACTAACAGGACGGTTTGACATAGTAAACAGTAGCGTATAAGAGTAAGGTGTGGATGGTTGTGAAGAGGACAGTCCTCAGTGTGAAAGTTATATGTTTAGTGATAGAGCAGCTCTGGAACACAACGTGTCCTTGAGTTGTAGAACTATTCTCTAGCGGTATTATGTTGGTATGAGAAGGGAACGGATGGTGATGCAGAGTTAGATAGGAAAGTTGTCAAATGGCAAGGGAAAGGTGCTGCGCTGCAATAATTCGTTTTGGAGTTGAATGTAAAGAGGGACTAAGTCTTTAGTGCGCTAGGGTCTTACATGAGGGGATATGTTGTCTACCTAGTGTTATTGGTTATGGTAGTTGCGACCTATGAGTCTGGAATTAAGAAGCTCATAGATCTGGAGGACAGCTTCGAATTTTGTTCAGCGCATGGACTATTCTCTGAGGGGCATGCTAGTCTCGTCTGAGAAGAATTGATAAAATGAGGAATGGAACATATTTAGAGAAGTTGTGTGGTGTGAAGAAAGGGGTAACGAGAGAGAATGGGGAAATTTTAAAATGGGGGAGCATAAGAATAAAAAAAAGTATGTTGAGATGGTTTGGTTCATGTGGAAAGATGATGATAGTCGGTTTATAAGTAGGATGATGTATGTAATCGGCCGAGTGTCGTATGAAACTCCGACCGGCTGGTTGGATTGAAGAAAAGTGGATTGTAGGTCCAGTAACGATGTCATTGCAAGGAATAGAAATTGAAGTTTTGGCAGGAGGCGAGAGTAACAGGTGGCATAATACGAGACAGAATGGAGGCTCTTGTGAGGGGTGGTATGGTTGTTGGCCCCACCTGGGTTCAAGGATGAACCCTTCACTCGTGTCGACACTTTTACCATAGCTGATAGGGTCTTGTCGACAGTCCGATGAAGCTATAGGGTGGAATTTTCTGGACTGCGACGAGCTCTTTGAACTAATGTTAATGGTAAGGCTGCGGCGTTTCTTTTCGACTTTGTACCTACTAGTTCTTCTACTTGCCTTTCTCTATTGTCGATGCTGTGTTTACCGCACCCTTCGACCACCAGTCTTGGGATGAGAAAGAAAAAGGTCTTGTAGAAGACATATTACACTATACTCAATCTCTCTATATATATTATATATGAGCTGACTGCCGTCATGAATGAAACTATATTTTAGCTTACCCTATTATATTATTATACTATATATATATATATATATATATATGAATATAATATATATAATAATAATAATAATATATAAATAAGTAATAATAATAATATAATTAATAAATAATAATAATGAATTAATTAATAATAATAAATATCAATAATATAATAATAATAATTAATAATAATAATAATATAATTAATAATATATAATAATAATAATAATAATAATAATAATAATAATAATAATAATAATAATAATAATAATAATAATAATAATAATAATAATAATAATAATAATAATAATAATAATAATCGGAACTGAATATCATATTGAATAAAATCAGATAGCACTACTACGATCGAATCAATAATAATCGAAATCTATCATAATTAATAATAACATTCACTAATAGCATTAATAAATAATAATAAAATCATAATCAATAATAATAATCATAATATAATAATATAATTATACTACAATCAATAATAATAATAATCAGATCATGTGAATGTAATAATTATATAATACTCATAGAGCACTAATAGAACATTACTAGATACTTATTACAAGTACTAAAGCTCTAGTTTTAATATATTTGTATACCTCTTTTAACATGAATTGTATTTACTGTATTTTAAATTGCTAAAAATACCCTAAAAAAGACTTGATATATATATGAAAAATGAGTAATTTAAAAAAAAAAAAAAAAAAAAGCAAAAAATTTTGCCCTTGGGTTTTTTAAAAAAAAAAAAGGTGTCTTTTTTTTTAAAAAACCAACACGTTTTTTTTAATCCCAACCCTATCTAAGTGTATTATTATTTGCTCTCGTATTCAATGGCATTGTTACTTCTATCGCAGCGACGGTCAATTTTTCTCTCTTATGTTGATAACCTGGCATTATACATTGCCGGTGCCAGGCTGTCATTTCTTGAACGGCAATTTCAACTAGTTATTGAGAATATTTCACAATGAGGTAGCTCCCATGGCTTTCATTTTTCACCCACCAAAACCTCAGCAGTACTATTTAGGAAAAAAAAATGAGTCGAGGAACCTGGCACCCTCATTCCGCGAACCTAACCTAATATGGTTCACCCATTCCTGTAACTTCACAAGTCAAATTTCTAGGCCTCATTCTATATGACCACCTAACATACACACCGCATATTAAAACTCCTGAAAACGACTTGTAATCGCGTGCTTGACCTATTACGTCATCTCACCTCAAAATCTTTGGGTGCTGATCGCAAGTCCCTTTTACGTCTCCACATCGTGCAAATCCGATCGAAATTGGAAAGGTTAGGCAGTCGTACAGTATAGCTCATAACCCTATTGAAGCTTTTAAGGTATTTTAACGACCCGAAAAGCTACTCGTTTTCAACGTCTAGAATAGGTAGCTTGAAGTTGAAACCGAAGGGAATACATCATGTGCACAAGTTTTCTTTGCTTTCAAACCCCAATACCGTCGGCTCTCACATCGATTCTGCGAGAGGTAGCTCAGAATCCTCCTTACTGGCCATTTGCAAACACAGTTTATAACATCCTTAATTTCCTCAACATCTCTTTGCAAAATGTGCTGCCGTTTTCTTATGATGAAGGGTATACACCTTGGCTTTTCCCTGATCCCACCATCTGCCTGGTCCTGACATCTCTCTCCAAATCTAGCTACCCTGCTGCCTTGTTAAAGGCATCATTCTTGTTTCATTCCACAGTTTACGATGGATTTACTCCAGCGTTTTTTTCTGAATGGTTTCATAAATTCAAGGGAAAGTTAGGGTGTGTCTGCTGTCTTTCCTGACTGCAACCTCTCCCATACCCTTCCCCTCATGCTTCAATTTTTACGACATAATTAATGGCTATAATTATTGCCCTCTCAGATTTTCTTCCTTAACCAAGACCACTCTTATGTCATTTATTTAGATTCGCTCAGCACCCTCCAGGCGCTTAAAGCCCCCTATCCTAAAAACACAATGGTATCCGCTGGACAACAATTTCTTCGGTTCTCCACTCTCGTAAGAAACAAATTATACTACGTTGAACCCCCTCTCACGTTGGGGTAAATGACATCGAATTTGCTGACACAGAGGCCAGAATGGCCGCTTTCAATTTCCGGAGCTGTTCTAGGTACCTCCCGGATGCCATTCGGCAAGGTCGCCTCTCAAGGCTCTCATTAACTGATTATTATCCTGTTCTCCGACAAAGCTTTCGGTCTTACTGGCAGGAGTGCTGGGCGAGTGACCAGCGAGGGGGGAAATTTGGCATTGGTGAGTGGTCTTCCTCTCACCGTCGAAAGCGCCTGCACGAGGTGATACTTGCACGCCTCCGTATTGGTCACACCAATATCACTCACATTTACTACATGTCACGGGACCCTCTTCCCATCTGCAAATCTTGCCGTCGCCATACCCCGCAATCTGTTCACCATATCTTCATCGATTGTCCCCAAACTGGACCCCATTAGCCGTCTTCACTTTCCTACTTTAGGGATTCGCTGTCGTTATTTTCCTAAAAGGTTATCTCATATCTTATCTGAATCCTCCCATTTTAACAGTAACTCTTTTTTATCTTATCTTCAAGATCTGAGTAATCTTTATAGCATTTAATTTTGTTATGTAATATTAGGACTATAATATAAAATGTAAGGACATCTTTTATTCATCTTTATTTATTTTTGAATCTTAATATTCATTTCGCTATCTAATATTTTTCTTTGCGACATTTAAAATAAGTACGAGCCAGGACTCAGCCACGGAGTTATTAGTTCAACCCCAATTGTGACCGCTTCCTTGTGGGCCCTGGTGGGTCCTGTAAAAACTAAATAGTATATATATATATATATAATATATAACTATATTATTATATATATATATATCTATAAGTATATATATATATATATAAATAAACTACTACATTATACGCATATAACGTATATACAGTACTGGCATATAGCCTCCGGATAATTAATATTTTATAATTTTTCATTTTTGTCCGAATTTCCAGAATAACGAAACACTGTTAGAAATATATAATAAATTGTAGATATTCAAGAATCTTTTAATATTTCGTTTTCTTTATTCGATGATGTTATGGAAGTAGACGTTACTTTCAATTTGCACCACATTTCCTAACTTGCTTAGCAACAAGTTCAACTAAATTATGGTACCTAAGGAAGTTAAAGAAATCAAAATAAAAAATTGTATTACAATAATGTTTATTACAAAATAAAAAACTAAAATAAATAATCACTACGTTGTTTTCGATTTATTAATTCTAATATTATATTATATATATATCTAGTATTATACGAACTCATATAGAATATATATATATATATAGTATATATATATATATATATATATATATATATATATATATATATATATATATATATATATATATATATATATATATATATATATATATATATATATATATATATTATTAATTTCTTAGACATGAGAAAATACCGATATCTATTTTTTAGAAAATAAGATGGATTAAAGGGAAAAAAAGAGATGTGTGATATCTGACGACATCATGTGAAATATTAATTTCTTTGTACAATGTTGTTAATTAAATAACACAGTAAATGCCCTGTCATTTATGAAATTTATAGCAGCACAACATAATTTAATTTTGATATAATATTAACATGTAATAAAGGTTATATGATAATTCTGAGTACAAGAAAGAGATCTAAAGTTTAAAATTATGGTAATATAAAACTGATATCTACACATTTTATTCCTTTGTAGTTTTGCTCTGACTTTCAATGAAAGGTGGTCATTGCCATTGTCGTTTTCTAAGTTAATTATTCAGTTATTAATTATTATTAATTATTATAAAAAAATTTATTCAGTGGTTTTAATTTAATAATGTTAAGTGGAAGTGGTAGTTTTGATTTTATTTCTAAGAGAAACATTTCAACAAAATGTCGTTTAATCTGCCTAAACATTTAGTGGATGGCAATTAACATATTCTTATTTGTGAAAGTTAAACTCTGGCATTCATAACTTATGTTTAAAACCCTAGAAAAAATAAAGATGAAAATCATTCTGCAATTGATGACGTCTACAATGAATATTCTGAAGGACATGAACAGACAAGCATACTAATATCCAGAATTCATCATGCTCGTTAAACTGCACTTGGCAATGCGTTTTTGGCGGTGAAAGGACAAGTCACCGTTATAATTATTGGAAGAGTAAGAAAAGCAGTTGTGGCTATCAGAATCCCTCTTTAGATTTAATTTTGAATGGGCTACCTGACAATGGAGCCATTTGAACCAAGCAACTAGATAAGGTAGTACATACTTATATGAAACGAATTCTAAAACTGATGGAATTTCATAATTAATGGCAAAGGACAACAGGATGTCCTTATGACTGTAACTCTGTGACATCGGGAGTAGATTGCGAATGTTTACTTCGTGGTGCTTATAGTGCTACCAAAATATCACAATCTGAGGATTTGCCTCCAGGCTTGTTCTACAAAAAGTGTTAGATATTCATCTTCCCATTATTCCAAATTGACAGCGTTCTAACTAGCGGCATAGACAAAAGACAATCAATGTAATAAAGAGAAAGCCTATCTCTTTATAAGGATATACTTTTAGCTGGTATATACTTGGATGCGATGCATCGAGAGACATTAACGGAGGCTCAGAAAACTCTAGCCCAAATTGCTCTTTGTGATGTATCAATTCAAATTGAAAGTATTAAAGGGAAAAGAAGGCGATGCAGAAGGTTTAATGAAACACTTCAAAGCTACATTGATGTTACGTTGTCACCATCATCATCAGATGATGAACCTGATTATGAGAAAATGCTAGATAAGCAATTGGTTATTAGTCAGAAACAGCGAAACACACGCCAGCAAGAAAGACCACTGAGTAAAGTAAAAGATTTTAAACAAGTTTTTTACAACGCTGGAAGATGAACAAAAGGTAGACCATTCCTCACAATTTGGTGTAAATGAAACCATATATAACTTTCCGGAAATAGTTCATACGGTTTTGTTAGTTAATGCAACACCGTAAATACGAGTGCAAAAAGGTTATTTTCAGCATTTAAAATTCCGATTGACGACCTTTATATTTTTTAACAGGATGTTTTTAATTCTAGAAATAAAAAGAAATGAAATTATTGACCAATGAGTTTTTTTAAGAACATTTTTGTGCTTTGTTTACGTTTTTATAAAAGTCTTTTCAATGTGTTACAATAAAAATATTACTCGTATCCATCAAACATCCTAATTACTATAATATTTTTATTGAGCTTTACTTTCAGAAAAAAAAAAATTAAACTGTGATGCCAATTGAAATTAGTAAGTAAGAAATTAGAAACAAGCAGTATTGGGGTTGAAATCCGAATCGCATCCAAAGTAGTCGGAATCAGAACTGGAAATCCATGATCCAAAGCAGTCTAAATTGGAACGGAAATTGGAGTCGGATTATCTTCCAAGTGTTCCGAAGACCGAAATTTGCTTCTGCTACTAAAAATTGTGTTAATTAATTGTTTTAATTGTGCAAACTAAGTTCATCAACGGCTTCTCCTCTTACCACTGTAAAAAAAAAACACAAATTATATTTTATATATACTACTCGCCAAAAATAACGCACCAGTAGGGATGTCACGGCAGGAACGGGAATTGGCTCCTAACCAATGAACACCAACAACAGAAGACAGATCAGAATTTGTAACTATGTAACCACCGAGAGAATTCGCTGCAATTGATTGGGGCCTGACCGCGATAAATTTAGTAACATAAACCACTAAGTAGACCTGGAGGTAGGTGTAGGTTATTAGGGATATAATCGGCAGCGAGAGGATCATTCACGTACGAAGCGACTCTGATAAACAAAAGAGATAGTGCGTCAACGTCAAGAGATCCAGTGCGTGAATAACACACTTCACGCGAAGGACACGGTACGGGACTTAGGTCGACGGTTCTGGTAGCGGCACAACGATTGCACGGTGCACGCAAGGTACCAGGAAACCTCAACATGATCTACGGCAGAGGACAGGTACTAGGCACGACACCCGTGGAAAGACCGATTTATACTCTGCATGCATTACGAGAGCTCAACAACGGCACGACATCTTGCAATACAGCTGGCGTGAGGTACACGGAAGGGAATTGCAAGCAGAAAAATAATTACTGACCTAGGCCTGCCATAGGTCCACCGCACACCCGGCATATTCGAAGAGCAGCGACATGCATTGACTGAAGAAACGATCCATTGACGGTCGAACGATTGCCAAACTGACTCTTTAGAACTAGTCGAGAGTTGTCTGTACGCCTCGGACAGAGTGCTAGGGAGTTATACACCGACCGACGAGAGTTCGGCAAATGCAATTTGCTGCAGTTGCCCGCCGTTGAGTGGTCGTTATGTCTGTGGAGGCATCTCTTTAATTGGCAGCACATATGGAGTGCACATCTATCGATGGAAGGCACTTCTTACAGTCTTAAGGTATAATTCACGAATCCATCAACCATATGTCGTGCCAAATATAGCCTACATCGGTGACTCTTTCATCCTATGCATGACAATGCAAGCCAACAAGGACCTAATGTTTTGAAAGATAACCATAGACGGTTTAATTACGCGTTGAGTGCCAGCCATTATAGTCCGGACAATAACCAATTATAGGGGTAGTCGCTTACGCTCCTCGCACTCGAGAAACGAAGTTTGCTAACAGCTCCTCCGCACCTATATCAGA
>JABUQX010104437.1:0-10000 GCA_015478945.1 Trachelipus rathkii | reverse complement strand
TATATATATATATATATAAATTAATGATATATATATAATATTATATTATATAATATAATATAATATATATATATATATATATATATTATAAGGCCAAGATCAATTAGTCGACGCACATAGTTAAAAACTACGATAGCTGACACTTAAATTAATACATTTTGGAAGTGACGGACCTGGTGATGAAGGCAGAAAAGCTACAAAATAAAGAACATGAAAATAAGAAAAAAAATTAAAATTTTAGTGAATGCCGGGGTTATTATATTACAACAGCAGAAATAATGTTGTTAACAATTTAATTTTCATTATTATTTTTTATTATAGTTATAAGGTTAATCTAACTAACCTAATTATATATAGAATATAATATAGAAATATATATAGATATCAGATATATATATAATATATATAATAATATATATATTATATATATATAGTTATATATATAGGGCTTTTTAATGTGATGACTCAGGAATGATACTTTAGTATTTATAGATTCGTTTTATTTAATATTTTAGCAGGTAAATACAATATAGGGTAACTTAACCTAACCTAACCTATCGCTATCCATATCGTATCCTAACCTAACCTAACCAACTACCTCATGTACCTAACTAATTTAACGAGTTCAAACCACTTATAAATGTCAGATACCTACATATATGTATTATATATTTATTTATAGTAAGTTATAATATTATATATATTATTATATATTTATACTATATAATTATTATATATATATTTTTATTGTTAGATCTTACTGTAACAACGAGGTTTGTAGACGTTTCCGAGATAGATATTGAGCAAGCTTCACAGATTTTTTGAGTCTGAGGACATAGTTGAAGCTCTCTCTCTCTTCTTTTTCTCATACTCTCTATCTCTCCTCTCTATATAATATAGTATATATATATAATTATATATATATATATAATATTAATTATATTATATACTATATATATACATATTCATATATTATATATATATAATAGATATATATATTTTATTAGTTTATAAATATAGTATATTATATATATCTATATATTAATATATAAATTTATTTTCATAGCTCAGTATGTTAGGTTTAACTTACGTACCTAACCATAAAAGACAATGAAAATAACAATATATATATATAATATATAGTTATAGTATATCATATATATATATAATATATATATATATATGTGTGAGTATATATATATGAGCTATAATATATATATACATATATATAGTTATATAAATTTATTTTGGTAGGCCAGTTATGAAAAGGTGAATGCAGATAAGAAAAGAAGAACCGCACAATCCCTAGTTACACAATCTCTAGGTGCAGCGCAGACGTGGGCTTTAAAGAGGAGAGTAGATAAATTTTTACATTGAAAAAACAGAAGAGGGGTCGGGAAGAAACAAAAAGCAAGGAGTTCACAGAACATAAGTATGGCAAAGAAAGAGGCACTATGACGAACAAGTACGGGCGCGTTTCAAATACTCACGCAACATTCATACTGAGAGCAATGGCACCCCTTGTCATACGAGGGACCGCAAGCGGTGGAATCTGCGAGAGGTCAGTCCCCAGCACTTGCCGCCGTAAGTACTATAGAAAAAGAGAGTTGCGCCAGCGTACACGTCGCAGAGGTAGAGGTCAAGGAGTTGAAAGAAGGGACGTTTATTTCTCTTAGCTTTTAGACTGAACCCTATCCAATAGAAAGGTGGAACCGGAGCCCCCCCCCCAATGTGGAAACAGTAACTCCATACAGGGCGAATAAGGCCCTTATATTACTGGAGTAACTGTTCAGAGGATAAAATTCCACACCTGAACAGAATCTCCAGCTTCTTTGATCGCACCTTAGCACATTGTCATATTGAGGTTCAAGACAATTTGTTGTTCATGTTGAAACCAAGATGTTTGTTATTCACAGGTGAGACGTTTAGAGCCGTCGAGAAATAGGAAAGTTGAGGTTGCTTTTGATTTCAGGCTTCAAAAAAGCTGAGTTTTTTTAAGAGCTTGCAGGTGCCCACCGGAACATCCCATCAGATCGGTTAAAGAAAAGAATGGGGAAGTGAAGACAGACGACTCTTGTAGCAAATGAAGGAAGAAGAATTGAAATTAAGTAGAAGAATGAAAGGCAGTCCTCGCGTCAAAGCAAATAGACGTAAGAAATACGTTTAGAATCGTTGATAAAAGTAGAATAAAGTTGGAAATTAAAACAGAACTTGAGGAATAACCCCTTAACAGGAAAGGAGAAAGAGGACGCTCCATCAGCGAGTGCTGATATAGATATATAGTAGAGGAAGAGAAAATAGACATGAGTAAGCTAAAGAGAAGGAAACCCAAAGGAAGAGAGCTTCGAGAGCAGCGACGATTGCCATACCCGGTCAAAAGCTTTGGTATGTCAACGAAGCACCAAGCAAGACTCCCCGTAGTTCCTAAGCAATCAGTTTAGATAGGAAAGTATGTCACCAGTTGCCCTCAAGCATACTGATGAATGATCTGAAAGAAGATACTGAGCATGCAATAAAAATAGATATAATTATATATATTATATATATATTATATATTCATGATGTATATATAAATATATATAATTATATATAATATATATAATATATAAGTATATATATTAGTTAATATAATAATATAGAGAGAGAGAGCAGAGAGTTTAACGCCTAGACTAAAATTCGCAAACACTGACTTCAACAACCTGGAACTCACACGCGGTTTTACAGATACAGATCTCAAAATATTGCCAATATATATATATATAATATTATTATATATCATATATATATATATTAGATATGAAAATAGTATACGCAACATGCAATATAAATAGATGTGTTATAAATTATATATTATAATTATATAGATATATATATTTAATATTATATATAATATATTATAAATATATATATATAATAATATATAAGATATAATATAGTATATTATATATATTAATTATATAATATAATTTTAATAACCATTTAGAAATCCTTAAATTATAGATATAAATTTAGTAAGTATAATTATTATTAATTATATATGTTATAATATATATATTATATATATATATATATATTATATAATTAATATATTATATATAATATATTTATATATATATATAGTATATATATAATATTATATATATATATAATATATATATACACCTATAGTATATATAATATATATATATATATATATATTAGTATATTAATATATATATATATATATAATTATATATATGCTAATAATATATATATAATATAATAAATATATATATATATATATATAATAAATAATAATATATATATATATAATATATATAATATATAATAATATACTAATATAAATATAATAATTATATATATATCTAGTGATGACGATTAATCGATCATCGGCAAAATCGCATATTTTTTTCAATCGTCAATCGTCAACGTCATCGGCAAAATTTCATAATCATTATTGCCGATTAATTGAACAAAATATTAAGAATTTTTATAATTATTTAAATCAATAACTATATAGGCCTATATATATATATAATACTATTATAGTATTATATAATATATATATATATATGATAATATATATATATATATATATATATATATATATATATATACTATCTATACATCATATTTAATATAAATAATATATATACTATATATTATATTTTTTTTTTTTTTTTTTTTTTACAGTAACACACCATTCACGGGCAAGGCCCTATTTAGGACGGGGTGTGCTCAATTTTTGTATGAGCAAGACGGAAGCAGAACGCAGGGCTGCGGAGCCGCGCATATTTTTTCCGGCTCCGACTCCCGCTCCAGCATTTTAATAAATTACCCCTTCGACTCCCGCTCCGCATCCAGCATTTTAAAATTGCTCGCCCGACTCCGGCTCCTGTTCCAGCATTTTAATTACCGGACTCCGACTCGGCTCCGGCTCCGGCATTTTTAAATTGTTCGGCTCCGAACTCGGGCTTCGGTCCGGCTCGAACCATTGTTATAATCTTTCCCATTTACAATCAGAAATCATTATTCTTTGAAACAAATTTTTTAAGGCTATGATGAAAATTAACTGTTTGTTAAGGACATCTTTATAACTTAGAATTTTAAAAAACTTAGAAATTTTTTTGAAATAAAAGAATTTTAAGAAATACAGAAAGAATCGTCAACTTTTTCCTAAATTTAACTATAATTCTCTATTGAACGCATGAACGCGAATGTACAGTTATCGTAATATATATTTATTATTTTTTTCTAAAAGAATAAAATCATATTTTAGATTCATCTAAGTTTAAAATAATCCTCGTTGAACTATGAGCACAATAAATAAACATAATTTTATTCAAACAGATTTATATAATATATATTATATATATATATATATATTATATATATATATTATATATATATAAGTATAATATTTATATATTATATATATATAATTATAATTATATATATATATATATTATGATATAATATATATATATATATAATACTATATATATATATTCACTTTCTTCCTCTTTAAAATAATTTCTCTATTGTGTTCTGTAAGATATGTAATTATCGAATTTATTGAAAACGATGTCATCAGCTAGATAAAGTATACATACAACCTCTTTAACGATGATCTTAGATCCGTCTTTTGCAATTGATAAACTAGGCCTCACGCTCTCGAAGCAGTATTTAGCAAAACTCTAATTGCTGAAGGAATATCTTGCAAGTTGGAATAGCACATATTTGCTCGTTATTGAATAACGTTGTTTCGGTTGAATGAACCATTGAATGATTTGAATTCATTTTTTTAGGCAATAATGTCACTACTTTTAATTTTTACTGGTAGATTGTCTTTAGTTTTTTCATCGCTTTTCGCATGCTCAATTTCCCATTATCTGGCAAATTTGACTTCTTCATTTACATCTGACAAAATTCTACAAAGGAGGATTCCTGAAACTACGAACTATCTGACTCCGACCCAGATTTATGTTCTATAGATCGTAATCATTATTATTACCTAGTTCACAAGAACACTCACTAAGCTTTAAATATCAGATCTCATTTGGGAAGATTCTAAACAAGATTGATCGACAAAAATATTTTATTTTCATGTTCTGTCTAATGTTCGCTCGTCGGAAATATTAATTTATGTCATTTGATAAATCCATTCTCTATAAAAATTTTCTTGCAGCAAATCAAGTCTTCTATTTATTTTTTGTTTAAAAGTATGGGTGTTTTAATAATATTCGAGGGTTCATATTTTCCCACTTACTGTCGAGAAGAAAGTACAGAAGAATACCGCAGCCATCATAACTATACTATATCTTTTAGTTGCAGACAGCCTTTAGACTTTGTAGAGCAGTAAGACATTGTACTCAGCCATTCTTGTTTCTTGACTAAGATTCCAGCTTTTGACCAGCTTATTCTTAGAATTCATTAATTTGGCGTGTACGTGCTGCTTTGCTAACTTCGCTCTCCACTGCTTATAAATTGCTCTATGAAGTATTGTGAGAACCATCACGCACTGCTAACTTAAAATATGAACTCAAACGTTATCGGAACATAGTCCTTTCATAGTTTTATCAAGTTCATTCGGAAAACAACTACTATACTTTTCGTTTTGAATTCAATAAAATCAGTATCACATATACCAGCTTCCTATTCTCACCTCATATGTCCTTATTTTTAATTTTTCATCGAAGATTTTATCAATTAATGAGAAATACGTAACTAGCTAAATACTTGTCTCTTTTATTTCGAATTCTTTTAGATGTCCATAACAAATTCTTAAATATATTCGCTGAAATGTGAGTATTTTTTCTTACTGCTTAAAGTTTAAAAATATTATTTTTTTATCTTTAATGGAATAACTTATATATTATAATATATAATATATACTATGCTAATATATATTAGTATATATTATATATATACTATATAATATATTATATATATAATATATTATATATATAATATATATTATATATTTATTCTTATATATTATATATAATATATATTATAATATAATTATATAATTTATATATTTTATATATATATATATATATATATATAATATATATATTACCTATATATATATAATATTATATTATATAATATATATATATATATATAAATATAAATAATATATATATTAGGGTTGCGACGACACGGAAGTGCGGTGCGTGACGTTGCTGCGTGCGTGATTTAGGTGCGAGTGCGGTGCGGTGCGCAATCAATTTAGCGCACTGGTGAAGTGCATGCCAGTGCGGTGCGGTGCGGAAGAATAAATAAAAGTGCGGTGCGGTGCGGAGACGAAAAACATTTATTGGTCGGTGCTCGGTAGGTTGGTGCGGCCTTATTGATCGCACCCGCACAACGCACCAGCTCCCGACAAATTTCTAAAAATAAAAAAAATGAAAAGAAAAATTTGTTAAGTATATATACATATTATAAATTATAATTATATTATATATATTATATATATATATACATACCTATATATTATTACTATATATATCTATATATAATACTATTATATAATTATAATATATTATTATTACCCTTCAAGTAGTGTATTGCTCCAAAATTCCAGATACGAAATAAAGTACGAAAAGCAGGTTTACAAAGTTATCATTTTTTGAGAAAGAAAAGAAACGACTATCAGCACTTACGTCTTAGCAAACCCTCAGCACGTCTGTTTTCCTTTCCGAGGTTATCCATACTAACTATGTTGAAAAGGTAAACAAATAGTTTTCCATTACATGTTCTTTGTCCATTCTTATAGTACAGTAATTGCGAAACAGCGTTAGTGCCTTGACCACCTGCGTGTACATTGACTTTGATGCAGTGCTTCTACCATTAATCATTGCATCAAGTTGCTGAATATTTTGTGTAATTCTGCCTTACGAGTAAGCCCAATTTTGTGATAATCTATGATATCTTCAATGAGGAGACTCAATGATACAATTGGAAGAATAGAAATTGTCATGGATGGGAACATTATTTTCAAGAAGGCGAAGTAACTACGAAGATTCATTTATTCTTTGCACCTTAACATAATTTCAGAGTAACATCATGTATTACTGAAAGTTAGCGAACTTTAATTCTGGCCCATATTTTCTTTAGTTCTTACTGGGCCTTAGTCGAATGATTAATGATGATCCGCATTGACCATATTTTGATAGAACTTCGCTGACCATTGTATTTGGAGTCAACAAACGTCATAATGTTGAATTGACTGACGAGGTTTGTGTTGTTATTCAAGAAAGAACAGAATATTCGTGTAATGGCACAGCAACTCTCTCATGACACATGAAACATCATCTGAGATGGTTCCTTTCGGCAACTTCATAAAAACTTCACCGAGTATACTTACCTGTATGGATTCAGTGAGAGGTTAATTAGCAGAACCAATTTAATCTTCTAAATAATTTCAGACGGCATGACTACTCAGAGAAAACAATAAGTGCTTGATGAGATATCTAACCATTCGTCTGAGGAGAAGCTAACTGGAAGATATTATAGAGGTTATTAATTCGAAACTTTATTTCAATACAATCATACTTTTTCAATATATCTCTGTTGATTTCCCCTTTGATTAGTTCTTGAAAAAGACCGTCTTTCATAGCAACCACCAACAGATTTTCAACGGACGTAAATAATCATCGATACAAATTTCTGTAGAATTTACTCTATCCATCTTATATGATTTTTTTAATTTCATTTGTTCTAAATTTAAAGTGCTAGAATTTTGTATATGATTCATTCTTAAGTGGGAATTGAATCTTTACTTTTACTCATTTTCCTTTCTACATATTTTTCTGTGTTGACTGCTTAATAGTCTATAACCGATTCATTCTTCCTCAGAATAATTAGATTGTAAAGTGTACGTTTGTGTTGTTCATGGAAACATTATCGATGTATCCTAAACCACATGTTAAGAGATACCTTGGGAATGACTTAAAATTCGATTATCAGCGAATATATTCACAGTACAAGCCTACAAATATTATATTTCATGAATTAAATTCTGTCATTCTTGAGCCGCACTAGTTACAGCTCATTTAATCATTCTACATAAATTCGTTAACCTTTTGTAGCAAAGTCTTTCAAACATTTTCTAAATCCATTCGAGTTTCTGAGTCGAATGCAAAATAAGTTATTTAATTTTTGAATCTCCTCAATGAATATTTAAAAACATCCAAATATATAATATAATATATTATGATATATATATTATATAATTTATAAATTTAATATATAAACTATAATATATATTATATATATATATAACATACTTAAATTAATATAATAAATAAGTAATTATATAGAAATAGTCACTGGATTGTATAGGATCAACAAAATTTTAGCTTTTTGTTAATTTACATAAAGTATCGCGGCGGTATATAAAGTAACTGCAGGAGAAGTGTTATAAGAGTTGGAAATAATAACGGGTATGTCCGACACTTTACCAGTGGAATATATGTAAGATTGAGAGAGCATAGATGTTAAGTCTGAGGTCAGAGGAAGGAAAGAGAAATATGAGACTGTGTAGAAAGTGAGCCCAAGAGCCTCCTCAATGGAGGGATGTATGAAAGAATTCAGAAAAGTAATGTCTGCTATAATAGCGTAAATAAAGAGAACGAAAAAACGAATTGATAAGACGAAAAGCCTAGCGACTCAAATTTTGAAGAAGACAGTGTGAGTGAAAATTCACCCCAGTTGTGTGAGGCAGACTACATACAAGGGCGGACGACACCCCTATAAATAATCAACAGATGAACGGGCGTGAGTAATGTTTCTTTGTATCCCACACTTTTAGAAGCTTTGTTTAAAAAGAGAGTAATAGAACCTCAATTAACTCACGCAGAGAAAAATAAAACCAAGGAATTATTGATACAGCGAAGGATTGAAGTTCATGCGTTTTTCAAGAGATTAGCGCTGTTGAGTATAGAGTGGCAGATGGAGGAACTGGTTTAAGTATTGAACACTCATTGTTCTTCAATGCCCATGAATCCAGAAGATCAGATGCCTGATTCAGGTGCCCATAATGCTGAAGTATTGTTTGAAAGGACGTCTATCAATATGGGATAATGGTGACCGTCCAATAGAGTGGATATGTGATATGCAAACTATAGAGAGTTATTATATGAAAAGGGAAACATGGATAAAACAGAACAATGAGGTAACACCACTATTAAAATTAAAGGATAGCGTTTCAGTCACAAATATGAAGGGGAAAAGGACCAAGAAACGAAAACTAAAAACAGATCGACAGTAGAGCGCTTCTTACGAGAGCCGCATTGCCAGAGTCATAAGATTATAAAATTGAGATGTTAAATCTTCCTGCTAGGATAATTCAAACTATAGAATGAACACGAAATTAGAGACTATTGCAATAGTTGGAGAGGTTTGAGATTGGTTTCCTTTATTTGAGCAGGAGCACCTTTCCAGCAAGAAAAAAAAGACAGTAGAAAGCAAGAGACGAATTATAAGGCCAAAGTGCAGCTGAAACACAAAGTTTGAGAACTATAGGAATAACAATAAAGAACGTACGCTTTCTATCTTCATATATGATAAAGCAATTAAAACATCTTTGATAGCCATACAATCTTACCATTAAGTAGGCTGGAGGAGGTGGAGAAAAAGGAATAGCACTCAGGTGGAATTAGAAGAAAAAGTTTGAGCAAAGAGTTTAGCTTTAGTGTAAAAGTTAAACGGAAGTCATGCCTTCGGAAATTACCAAAAAACAAGCGCATCATTTCCCTTGAAAGTATTGCTATCTTAATTTCAATGCAAAGTAAGATTAATTTATTTCTACGGAACTGTAACCAAATGGTGTTGACAGAGAAAATGATTTTGATGAAAAAAGTTTAAGATTTCTGAATATAAAGATACAGTCATTCAAAAGCATCAGACATGTGACTAAGTAACGAACCGTTAACAATTTATCTAAGCTTTAATGACGTAAAATCATAGAGTCGCACTCATGCATTCTCTCCCC
>JABUQX010104436.1:40000-52500 GCA_015478945.1 Trachelipus rathkii | reverse complement strand
TATATTAAAATATATATTAGTAATATATATATATATAATAATAATATATATATATATATATTATTATATATATATTATAATATAATATATATATATATATAATATATATATATATATAGTATATATCATATATATATATATATTATATATATATATATACTAATATACTATATATACATATATGGGTTCCCAAAGCACCTTCCATGGATTTAAAAAATTACCGAGTTTCAAAGCATTGATATCGAAGCAGGAGACTTAGAAAACTGTTCGAGCATGCCTTCTTTTTCTGAGTAGGTGGATCCGGACTAGTGTAGAGCATACTGCACATCGTCTAGAACGGCGACGCTCGTTGTCGCATGGTTAAGTTCCTGGCCGCGAGTAAATTTTTATTCTCTTATATTGCAAAATTCTGGACACAACAAGCATGTGTGCCCATTTCGGCGTACTCTGTCTGCGACTTGGTGGTGTTCCTTTAACCCAAGTAGCACCCAAGCCAGGCAAGGCCATGTTGTAGCCCCAGCATGTGTGTGGTTTGTTCCAACACCCTCCGTGTCCGATTATAATAAGTACCGAGTTTCAACAGCAGTAGGTATCTGACCAGAAAAAGATTAGAAAACATGTTATTTCCGAATATGCCTTCTTTTTTCTGGAAGGCGGATCGGACGAGTGGTTTAGGGGATCCTGAACATGTCTAACACGACGACCGCTTTGTCCGCATGTTCGAAAGAATCATGGCGACGAAGTCGACGGTGAAAATTTTTCTTCGTCTATTATTGCAACAATTTGTTTGCAACTAAAGCTGCTTCCCATTTCGGCAGTTCTTTGACCCTTTGATTTTGGTTTGTTTTCTTGTTACCCAGGAATACCAAAGCAGAATGCCAGCCCCAGGCAAGGTGTCCACCCACCCTCCTGTTCATTTAAAATAACAGTCTGTTTGTTAAACAGTCTATTTCGAACACAATATATAAGAAAATGTCCGAGAGGCTATCTTTGTCTGGAAGGTGTGGAATGATAAATTGACCCAGCTTTAGGGCTCTTCACGTAACCATGATTGTCTAACGGCTCCGACTCGCTCGTTCGCCAGTCCTGGCGGGCGGAGTGAGAATTTTTCTTTTCGTCTATATTGCCAAATTTGTCTATGCACAAAGCCATGTTGTGCCCATTTCGGCGTATCGTGACTTGTTGGATACTCCTGTAAACCCAAGAAGCACACCCATGCCAGAATGCCATGTTTCCCTCTAGCAGTGTGTTCCAACCACGCTTCTTGTCGATTTAAATAAGTTACAAGTTGCAAAGCAATTGACATCGCAAGCAGCGAGATTAGAAAACTGATCCTGAATATGTCCTTCTTGTCTGAAGGTGGATCGGGATAAGTGGATAGAGCTTTCTGTACATTCGTTCTAACCGCGACGCTGTTGCTCCGATGGTTCGAATCCTGGCGCAAGTGAAAATTTTTTCGTCTCTTAGTATTGCAAATTTGTCGCAACCAAGCTGTTGTGCCACATTTCATCGTTTTCTGACTTTGGTTGTTGTTCCTGGAACCCAGGACACACACACCAAGCAGAATTGCAGGTAGCCCCAGCAGGTGTTTCCAACCAGCCCCCCTGTCGGATTTAACATAAGTACCGAGGTTTTAAAGCGAGTGATTGATATCGAAGCATCGTAGATTAGAAACTCTGTTCCGAGGAATGCCTTCTTTCTGGTAAGGCGGGAATATTAAATTAAAATTAAATTTGATTTTTATAAAAAAAAAATTTATAACAATCCAGAGAATCTATAAAAACTTATTTTCTAAATTTAAAATTCGTGACATCACCTTATGTAGGATTATGCGTATCCTTATTGCTATTAGGCATTTGTGAAATTGTGCTTTTCACACGTCGTATGGCTGAGAGATATGACAGTATGATTCATATATGACGTTGAGGATATTTATTGGCAATTTTGAAATTTTTTCCCGCCTCTCCTCCCTGAAGATGTTCTATTATTTTTATAGGACTAGGTATATATATAATATTATATATTATATAATAATATATATATATATATAATATATATATATATACTATAATGAATATATATAATATAATATATATATATATTATATATATATATAATATATAATACTATAGTATATATATATATATATTCCCACGCAAATGTAAATTAATTCTCTTTTTATTCAGACTTTGGCCTCCGGCAGATGTTTCTACATTTGAATTTGATGAGCACTTCTTTGGTAATATATTTTCACCTAAAGAATATTTCTTGAAAAAATTATACCAAAATCTAACTCCGGCTCCGGCTCGCTTCGACTAAAGTTTCTGCACTATTTTAAAAATTGTTCAGCACGTGTTCTGGTAATAATTTTTCAAATTTAAAAAAATTTTTCGAAAAAAATTTCATACTCGGCTCCCCGCTCTGGATCCGGATTGCAACTATTTGAAAATTATTTCAGTGCACGTCTTTCTGGCAATAAATTTTTCGCCAAAAAATATTTATTTGAAAAAATTTTCTTCTAGGATCCGGTTCTGACTCCGCTTCAGATCCGCTCCGGATTCCAAACTTAATTTTCTGTACTATTTGCAAAATTGTTCGAGGAAGTCTTTTGACAATATATTTTGCACCTAAAAAATATTTCTTTGAAAAAATTTCATACCCCGGCTCCGATTCCAGCTCCGCATCCAACATCGGTTCGGCTCCGGATCTGACTCAAGTCGTTTTTTACTAATTGAAAAAATCTGTTCAGTACGTCTTTTAACAATATATTTTTCACCTAAAAATATATTTCCTGAAAAAAAATCATACCCAGTATCCGACTCCGGCTCCGGCCTCCGGCTCCGCTCTGGATCCGACTAAGGTTTACTGTACTATTTCAGAATTGTTCAGCACGTTCTTCTTCCATTAAATTTTCACATAAAAACATATTTTCTTGAAAAAAATTCATACCCAGGATCCGGATCCGGATCCGATTCCACTCCGACATCGGCTTCGGCTTCGGCTTCGGGCTCGGCTTCGCACTAAGGTGTCTGCATTATTTGAAAATTGTTCAGAGCGTCTTCTGGCAATAATTTTTACGCTTAAAAAAAATTATTTTTCTGAAAAAATTTCATACCCAGCATCCGGCTAAAGATCCGGGCTCCAGATCCGACTTCGGTTCGGCTCCGGATCCGACTAAGGTTTCTGCACATTTGGAAAATGTTCGGCACGTCTTCTGACAAATTAAATTTTTCACCCCAAAAAATATTCCCGAAAAAAATTCAAAACAAGGATTCGAATCCCGGATCCGACTAATGTTTCCACACACTTTATGAAAATTGTTCAGCAAGTCTTCTCGCAATTAAAATTTTCACCTAAAAAATATTTCTTGGAAAAAAATCATACCCTGGATTCGGATCCGGATCCGAATCCGGATTCGGATCCGGCCTTCGACTCGACTTCGACTTTAGACTTCAGCTTCGGCTCCAATCCGACTAAGGTTTGAGAACTAGTTGAAAATTGTTCAGCACGTCCCCTGGCAATAAATTGAAATTCTAAAAAATATTTATTCGAAATAAAATTCAATACCCAGGATCCGGCTAAGAATCCGGCTCCATATCCGACTTCGGCTTCGGCTTCGGCTCCGGATCCGACTAATGTATCTGGCACTATTTGAAAATGTTCAGCACCTTTTCTGGGCAATAAACTTTTCCCTTAAAAAAAAAATTCTGAAGAAAATTTTTCATACCCAGATCCGGATCCGGATTAAAGTTTCTGCACACTTTACTTTGAATTATATTTAGACCACAGCGATAAAAACATTTCACTTAAAAAAACAGATTGTTGAAAAAATTTAATAGCTCGCCTCCGCTCTAGGCTCCGACTCGGTTCCACTCCGACGTTGACTTTGCCCGGATCCGACTAAGGTTCGGTTACTTTTGAAAATTGTTCAGCACAGCTTCTGCTTCTGACAAAGTTTTTCACCTAAAAAATATTGGTCAGCATCCAAATCATACCCAGGATTCGGATCCGGATCCGCTCGACTCCGGATTCGACTAAGGGTTCTGCACTATTGAAAATTGTTAAGCACGTCTCCTTTACCCACATTTTTTACCATAAAAAAAAAATACTTTCTTCTAAAGAAAATTTATACCCAGGATCCGGCTAAGGAATCCGGCTCTAGATCCAACTTCGGCTCCGGATCCGACCGACTAATGTTTCTACACTATTTTAAAAATTGTTCAGCACGTTTTCTATCAAAAAATTTTAACCTAAAAAATATTTCCCGAAAAAATTCCTACCCAGGCTCCGGGTTCGGCTCCGAGCTCGGCTCCGGCTCCGGCTCCGGCTCCGGAATAAAGGCTCCGGATACGACCTCTGCTCCGGATCCGACTAATGTTCTACACTATTTGAAAAATTTTGCAAGCACGTCTTCTGGAGATAAAATTTTTCACCTAGAAAAATATTTCTGAAGAAAAATTCATACCCAGGCTCCGATTCCGGCTCTGACTTCTGGGCTTCGGCTTCGAGCTCGACTTCGGACTTCGACTCAGCTTCGGCTCTGGATCCGGCTAAGGTTTCTGCACTATTTGAAAAATTGTTCGGCACGTCTTCTGACAATTAAATTTTACACTAAAAAAAATATTTTCCGAAAAAAAATCATACCCAGGATCCGGCTCCGCATAGGCTCCGGATAAGGCTCCGGATTACGACTCGCGCTCGGATCGAGCCGACTAATGTTCTAGGACTATTTGAATATTGCTTCGCACGTCCTCTTGAAATAAATTTGTCACCTCAAAAAATATTTTCTGAAAAGAAAAATCACACCCAGGATCCGGATCCGGATCGGATCCGGATTCGGAGTTCAGCTCGGCTCCGGATCCAACTAAGTTTCTGCACTATTGAAAATTGTTCCGGCACGTCTATCTGACAATAAAGTTT
Organism: Trachelipus rathkii; assembly: GCA_015478945.1. Taxonomy (NCBI): domain Eukaryota; kingdom Metazoa; phylum Arthropoda; class Malacostraca; order Isopoda; family Trachelipodidae; genus Trachelipus; species Trachelipus rathkii. Next base: position 47,580 of record JABUQX010104436.1, on the reverse strand, counting down.
TTCACCAAAAGAATATTTCCCGAAAAAAATTCATATAACCCAGGAAATCCGGGCTTCCGGGATCGGCTCCGGATTACGGGCTCCCGCATCACTTCGGCTTCGGCTCCGGAATCGACTTATTGTTTCTACACTATTTGAACACACTCTAGCACGTCATTCTTGAAAATAAATGTTTCAAGCCAAAAAATAAATTTTCTGAAGAACAAATTCATACCCAGGATCCGGATCCGGATCCCGGCTCCGGATCCAACACAAGGTTTCTGCTCACCTATTTGGAAAAAATTGATCGGCACGTTCTTCTGAACAATAAATTTTCACCAAAAAAAATATTTTCCCGAAAAAAATTCATACCCAGGATCCGGCTCCCGCTCCGGCTCCGGATACGACTTCCGCTTCGGCTCCGGATCCGACTTATGTTTCTACACTATTTGAAATCCCTCAACCACACTTTTGAAATAAATTTTTCACCCTAAAAAATATTTTCTGAAGAGAGAATTCATACCCAGGATCCGGAATCCGGCTATGACTTCGGCTTCGGCTCCGGCACCGGTGCTGGGTTTCTGCACACTTTGAAAATTGTTCGGCACGTCTTCTGGACAGTACAAATTTTTCACCAAAAAATATTCCCGAAAAAAAAATCCATTCCCAGGAATTCCGGCTCCGGGATCCGGCTCGGATCCGGTTATGGCTTCGGCTTCTGCTCCGGCATCCGACTTAAGGTACTCTGCACTATTGATAACTGTTCCAGCATGCCTCTCTGCAAGTAAATTTTTCGCCTAAAAAAACATATTTTTTTGAAAAAATTTTCATTTACTCTCGAGCGTCCAGCTCCGCGCTCCGACACCCGGCTCTGCGGCTTTGAAACTCCGCTTCCCCCCGGACTCCGGCTCCGGATCGCGACGTAAGGATTTCTGGCCACTATTGAAAAATTGTTTAGTACGTTTTCTGACAATAAATTTTTCATCTTAAAAAGTATTTCTCATACCGTAACAAAAATTAAACATATACCAAGGATAACGCTCCGCACCGGCACCGGCACCAGCACCACTTACACGGTCTCTGGCTTTTTGAGTCTGGCCCCTGTCAGGCTCCGGCACCGCCAAACGGCTTCGACTCCATTTATTTGTCTGAGTAAAATCCGAAGAATGGGTGGGAGGTTGAGAATATGAAAAAAAAATTAGATTTTCTATAATTATAAATAAAACTTTTTTTTAACCTAAACCAACCTGGAATTACAATTTTGACTGGAATTGAAATTTTTTTGTTCGACACCTCTCTAAAATAAATTTCAGTTATCTAAAAAGCCATTTAAGAATTTTAAACAAATAACATAACACCATGTTGTTCGAGGAGAACTTTTTTCTAATACATCTAGATAATAAAGAACAAATGTGAAAATTTTGATTGTTGACTTTCAAAAAGTAGGGGGTCCGAGGATAAAGTCTCCCCTTAATTAACAGAAATATGATCAAAATAAAATTTTATAAAAAATAAATAAAAAATAAATAAATCGAAATAGGAAAATTGTATATAAAAAAAAACATGGAAATGAGAAACGAGTAATAAAACGAAGAAAAAAAACCGTGTAATTGATAAAAAACCAACACGCTTGAAAGAGAAAACTAATATATGAATAATGATAATTTACGTTTCACCAAAAAAAAAAAAAAAAAATCAAAAAAAAAGTATATACCCAGCATGATTATGGGCATTAGTTATATCATTGTCGGTAATATTTTAAAAATCCTTATTTGCTATGGCGGCCTCAGCATTATTCTTAATTGCAAAATTTGAAATTAAATTTCTATTCTTAACATTTTTATAACTCATATTGGACTCATTATTAATTGCTATCAAGCTATCGTTTATATTAATCACAGGCAAAATTTCATAAATTTTATCGTTATTTAAATTTTCAAATTCTTCATTATTATTATTATTATTATTATTATTATTATTATTATTATTATTATTATTATTATTATTATTATTATTATTATTATTATTATTATTATTATTATTATTATTATTATTATTATTATTAAATATTTCTATATTGGGGTTAAAAGAAACCTATTATTATTATTATTATTATTATTATTAATATTTCTATATTGGGGTTAAAAGAAACCTATTTTAATTAATAATATATATATTTGCCTTTACCGTATTTACTCGACCGACTACATGTTCAAATTCAAGCGGTCCTTCTAAGCGTTTCCCGCCTGGGAAGTGGAGACAGGTTGAGATGAAGTCCAATCCCCCCCATGTGTGGTAGAGTAAAGTGTACATCGGGCAGTCTGCTGATTCACATGTCTTTATGCCAGCTTTCCATGTTAGTAACGCCACTGTTGCTATTGTTGGCGACCACTCAAATGGGTATGACCTACGTTGCCTCCTGGCTGCACTCTTCCATAACGTGGTGGCGTTAGATGTTGTTCGAGTTAATTCGTTCTCGGGACAGTAATCAGCATATTCTGTTGCCTCACTCATGATTAGCATGAGGCTGTATTCAGCCATGGAAATATTTTCTTAAATCTTCCAGGAGGGTTTAGAGACTGAATGTTGCTCGCTCTAGCTTTCAGGGAGGAAGAGGCTGTTCTTTATGCTTGACTGAGCTCCAGAGGCTGGGACATTTTGGCTCCCAGCCTGATCTTCCAGACTCCCCAATAGACATCCTCCCTTGTGGGGGGGGGGGGGATCAAAGGTTTCCATCTTTATGTACAAAAATTTTAAATAAGTTGTCAGTTGTCAGAGTGGGCAATTCAACCATAAAAGGTTCCTGTGCAAATTTGGAATTGTTATCAACGAACAAGTCGAAATTCTTGTGACCCAGGAAGTTTTTCACTTTGTTTATATATTGACTCGGAAGTTCGTTTCTCTCCATACCTTTCTTGAACACATCTCTGACTCTCTGCCTAAGCGCTGGCATGTAGGTTTCCTCTATATTGTCCAATAATAAATGATATGAGTTTGATTGCAAGGGAAATTTTATTGAAGACACTAATGTATTCGGCAAAATTGAAGCTAATAAGCGCACTCTCTCATTTCCATCATCAATGCCATTCAGTTTGAAGACAGCGTTCACAGCGCTAAGCCATGAGACAATGCCATATGCGTCTAAGGGGGGATGTTGACTTGGTGTGAGAGAGCTATGTTGCTTTCGCGGTGACCTGTTTCCTCGTTGGCGCTTGGCTTGAGTCGATGATTTAGAAGTCGTTGACTTTGTTGAGTCAAGTTGCTCCCCTTCTGAGCATGAGGAGTGAAAGTCTTCTTCAATGGGGTAGAGAGGTTGTTGGGGAGAGATAGATTTTCTGCCCCTCCTTGCTTTTGGGGAGGTCGTCTTGGTTCGAGATTTTTCCAAGCGCGGAGAGAGCTTTCTTGTTCCTGCCATTTCTTCTGATGAAACAAAGAGTGTCTGTATTCTTGACGGGCAGGATTTTTTTTAGGGTTAAAGATTGATTTTTTTTTTAATTTTAAGCCTCACTTGCTTGTTGAGCCGGTTCAACCTTGTAACGGCTTTTCCTTATATAAGAGTTATTGCTCTTATTTTATTTCACTAAGTTTTAAATTTTCACGTTTTACAATTGCAATGTTTTTCGACACAACCTTAGAGACACTTTTTTTGTCTTTATGATTATTGTCACAAATCACTCTTTTTTTGTTTAACAGAGTTAATTTCACCACCATTAATTTTAACCACTTTATAATTTGATCATCACTGTTTATTAAAAGCGCTAATTTTCGCCCTTTCTGAAGGTTGTTTTTCTTCAATTATTAGGAATTCACTAAGGGTGTCACTCGGGATGTCCCCAAAGGTCTGAGCCGACATACTCAAGCTCTTAATTAATTAATTAGAGCGATTAATGAAAGGTGACGTGATTTAGATCTTCATTAAACAATGAAATATTAATTATTATATAACAATTAAAAAATTGATATGTTAGGTGCCAATGGGGGCAACATAAATGGGATAAATTGTATAACACAATTAATGTCTCTGGTTACACAAAATATTTTATAGAAACCCAGCAGAAATACAATCAGTAGACCTCTCTTCCACAGGTCTCCCAACCAGGGTTGTGGAGTCGGTTTAAAAATTTTCCGACTCCGACTCCACTTACCGACTCCATCCCTCTTGAAAAATTACCGCGACGTGCCGACTTCCGACTCCACTCGACTCACCCTGTTGTGAAAAATTACCGACTCCACCCACTCCGACTCCCCCTCTAAAAATTATATATATAAAAAAATATATAATATATATAATATATATTATATTATATATATATATATATATATATATATATATATATATAATATATATATATATATATATATATATATTGAGAGTATGTTTTACCTGTGTAATATGTATAGTAGTGAGACTTATGGGTCTGGAATAATGATTTATAGATTTAATACAATGGTATCAGAATGGACAATCTCTAGGGCGTGTTAGGTTGAGAAGAATTATAAATCGAGAAAATGAACGTATTAGAGTACATTTGTGTGTGTGTAAATAGAGAATAAATGAAAGTACGTTAAAATGGTTTCATATGTAAAGGATGAATGATAGTCGTTGGTTAAAGCCGATTGTATAGGTGTGATCTGGCTGGAATCGAACTGGCTGGGACGAGAATAATTGGATGATCGTAAAAAAAGGGGAGGGACAGAAATGTGATTTTCAGAGGCGAGAAAGAAGGCAAATAAGGAGGAATGCGGATTATGAGGGTATGTTTGTGGCCCACCTGGCCAAGGGATTAACCCACATTGACGACGATGCATAGTCGAGGCCGCTGTCCCGTGAAGCTCTAAGTTGGTTTTCTGAATGTGACGAGTTCTCACTAAAAGGTATAAGGGGGGCGGTAAGGCTGGCTTTCTTTTCGACTTTCTTCCATATTCTCTATACTTTCTTTTTCTAGGCATGCTTGCACCTAACCCCCCATCTTGGAGAAAGTGGTGATGATGGATGATGATGTTGTGATATATATATATATATATAATAATATATTATATATAATATATAATATATATATATATATATATAATATAATAATATATATTATATATATAATATATATATATATAGCGTATATATATATATTAATATAAAATATATTATATATATATATTATATATATAATAAAAATATATATTATATATTATATATAATATAATAATATATAATATAATATATAATTATATATATATATATACATATATATATATATAATATTTATATATATATATATACTATATTATTATATGCATAGCAAACATAATTTTAAGTTTTTTAGATAATATATATATATATATATATATATATATATATATTATATATATATAATAAATATAAATATATATAATATATATAATATACATATTCAAAATCTTTTGCATATAGTGCCGCTACGATGCTGATTGAAATTACTTACAATAAAGAATGGGTGGTAATGGACATAAAATAGTGTAAGGAAGCAAATAGCTGTAAGCTCATACATATTAAAAAATTCTTAATTTTATCTCTTAACAGCAAAAATGATTGATAACTTCCTCGTTTATATGTAACTATGAAGAACACTCATAAAGATATTTCTTGTCGGTGTTGGTTTGACTATGCCTTAATTTCTTCTCATGTAAATTGAAAAAGCTTGCTTGACCTTTTCAGAGTATAAAAATGTTTTTGAGTCACATTTGTCAAAAATCCTTAACCAATCTTAACAATCTAAATATGATGCACATTCAAATTTATTTACAAAATTATCAAAATTTAGATTAGATCGATGAAATGAGTAACTTACAAAGATTAAGTAATTGGACTTTATTCGCCGAAACTTGCGCTCTAACTTGGAGCTTTGAAAAAAATCATCAAGATATATAAATTTATAATGCCCTATATCTTTCACTTAAATGATCCACAAGAGCTATTTTCAGCTGTTCTTATCAGTAACACTTTTCGGTTGCCAACTTTCCAAATGTTGGAAAATGTTTCTTTGATGTTTGCTTGAAAACCTTTCTAAACAAACATCACATTTCCAATATGATTAAGAAGCAGTGCGTCACTAATTAGGAGATGCAATGTAATACATAATGAAGAGTGTTTGAGAATAAAGTTTAAGACATAAATAAATAAACTTATAGCAAAATTGCTTTTGCTTACAGACTTGAAAAGATCTAAGTTTTTTATAAACAGGTTAATATATCTTGATTCATTGAAGCTCCTCTTCAACAATGCTTTAAAAAATTCATTAGGTCGTAACAATCCATCGAAATTTTCCATCAACCTTGTTTCGCCCATTCGTGAGAGCGTTGCGCATTTTGTGTCTGGAAGAATCTTTTTTTCTTTTGTTTTCTTTTAAAATAGCAAATAGTGCATTCGATGCTGCCATAAAGTTTTTTAAGAGTATCGTACTTCACATGAATGTGAACATTAAATGAATCATCTAGACCCGCTCGATATTTTCGACAGTTTAAAACACCTCTAAAAACATCTTCATTGCTATTTACACCATCATTATCGGTTGTCCAAGTCAGAAAGTTCAAATTTATATCAAATTCGTCAGTATTATCCTCAGATAGATGTAAGGAACAAAGAACATTAGAAGGACACATAGACTACGGACTATCCCATCAACTAAAATATTTATCAAAATTCCCATGCGACAAAACACAAACCTACACCCACACCGTAAGACTGTCAATTCCTAAACAAAAGGTCATATACATATGATATGCCAACGTACTACCAAAATCAAAATCTTAGCTAAGTGTTCATGCAACCACCAATACAAGCCTTTAATAAGTTTATGTGATACTGTAGCACAACTGCGGTTCTACTTTAATAACTTAAACTAAAAAACCCGCCACTTGGTAACGTCAGAATATACTATATGTATTTCGACAAACAATCCATATACTATCCAATCCTTTCTTTAATGCTGCAAGTGAGTCACACTCAACAACCTTCTGCGGCGAAAACCATTCATAAAAATTTTAAAACACTATACAGAATGAATCAATTACACGTCTCCTACACTTTCTTATGTGATCCACTAGAAAAACGTCCGTGCGTAAATTTTATAGAGTGTATCATGTTCCTATGAGATCGCCTTTCTAAAGAAACATTCCTAACTCCTTCAGCTCTCCTCATAGTTCTTACCTTCAAACCCAGAAATCATACTTGTTGCACTAATGTTACACTCTCCAGCATACCTAGGTCTTTTCTTAAATGCCCAAACTTGTGCGTAATACTCTAATACTGACCTATAATAGCTATTATACAGCTACTTATAACTTTGATTGTAAAACATCAGTAGCTTATTCCTCTTCCAAACACTGATAGCTACTTTCAGATGCTGACTTATACTATATCTAAATTCTTTTTTTTGGTCACAGATCAAGACAATATCATTCATATCGTAATAAATCTTTATTGATTACTAAATGAAACACCTACACTTTTTACTATTTAAAATCATTTTCACTACTAGATCTACTAAGAAGTTTATCCAAAGATCATATTAAATCTATATACCATCATTATCCTTACTAAGGTAGCCACTTTGGTATAATCTGCA
>JABUQX010104436.1:30000-32500 GCA_015478945.1 Trachelipus rathkii | reverse complement strand
TAAAAAATAATTAAAATAATTGCATAATGAAGTAAGTGTAGATTTTATATTAAAGATACTTTAAAAGCTTATCTAAGGTACAACAACTTAATTTTTAAAAATCTGGAAGGCCTACATTTCTTAATTTCCAAATAACATCCAAAGGCAATAATGTTCTGCGAAGTTTTCCTCTTGATTGGTTTTAAAAAATGCATTGGCTTACAGGTTGTCCGATAAGACATAAACTTTATTGTTGGCCATGCTTATTATTAACAATTCATGTGGGAAAGATGTGTGGGGTAAAGTGGGTTATTTTGATTTAAAAAATTTAGGTAAAGCATGTAAGAAACATGAGTCCTCAAAGAATCATTTGGAATGTACTTTAAAATTAAGTTTATTTGGTAAATATAACATAGATCAGGCTTTGAGTCATTCTCATATATTAAACATAAAGAAACATAATGAAGAAGTCGCCGAAAATCGGCAAATAGTAAAGAGACTAATTGATTCTGTTATTTTTCTTGCTAAGCAAGAGCTATCTTTCAGAGGGCATGATGAAAGTTCGTCTTCTTTGAATAAAGGCAACTACATTGAGCTTCTTTAATTACTACAGAAATACGATAGTTGATTTAAGGAATTTGTTCTTCGCTCAAAATCTTTTCAAGGAACTTCACCGTGGATTCAAAACGATCTAATTTCATGCGTGAGTAAAGTTTTAGATGACCACATTAGAGAAGAAATTAATGAAGCCCTTTTCTTTTCCATTCAAGTGGATGAAACGATGGATATATCAGTAACAGAGCACCTTTCCGTAATTATTCGTTACGTTGACCAAAATTGCAATATACAAGAAAGATTCGTTGTTTTTTTCCGGTATCAGAAAATAGAGGGGCAGAATTTATAACAAATGCGGTAATTGAGATTCTTGACAGTTTTAAAAATGCCACATCAAAATTAATTGGTCAGACCTACGATGGAACCTCAGTTATGGCAGGCGATATTTCGGGAGTTAAAACCAAAATAAAGGCAAAGTATCCATTGGCCTTTTTCACTCACTGTTATGCTCACCGACTGCATTTGATTTTATTAAATGGAACAAAACTACCTGAAGTAAAGCGCTTTTTTGCTAATCTAAATTGTTTTCATTCCTTTTTTAGCAAGTCTCCCAAACGAATGGCGTTACTGCAAGAAACCTATCAGAAATCAAAATCAAAATCAAAAGGGAATTTTAAAAAGCCAATTGCACCTTCAGACACTCGTTGGAATTTTAAAGAACGTGCTGTTAGTGTCATTAAAGAATCTTATGAAATGCTCATTGAAGTTTTCGATGCCATTCTCGAAGAATGGCATAATGATTATGATGCAATTGCATTGGCAAAGGGTTTAAAATATACTCTTTTAGAATTTTCTTTCATTTTCTTACTCTGCATATATAATCATGTTTTTGATATATGTGGATTTTTATTTAGCATTCTTCAAACAAAAACTGTAAATATATCTACAGCCAATAAAAGCGTAAAGGAAGTGACCCTTAAATTATCACACATAAGGTCAGAAGAAGCTTTCGATAATGTTTACGGAGAAGCCGTTAAAATGTGTGGCCATCCAAAAAATAAGAGAGGATCTAACGACAGAAGTGAATGGAAAGCTTTATTTTATAATATTTTAGATCATGTAATTGTTCAGTTAGAAAACAGGTTTTCTGATGTTGCGAAATTAAATTTCTTTGCTCTTATTGATAAAGAAAAATTTGCTATTTATAGAAATCAATTTCCAACTGATCTCTTGAATACATTACTGGAAGGTTATCCAATATTCGAAAGAGAGAAATTGAGCAATGAATTAAAGGTTCTTTGGAACAGTGATGAGCTTAATGTAAACCAGAACATGATACTTAAAAAAATAAAGGAACTTGATCTATGTGAAGCATTTGATCAAGTGTTCCGGTTGGGAACGTTGATGGCAACTCTATCTGTAACATCCAGTAGTGCAGAAAGATCCTTCTCATGTTTAAAACGGATAAAATCATATTTGAGAAATAGCATGAGTTGTGAAAGGTTAAATGATTTAGCTAGAATATCAATTGAAAAAGAACTATTGGTTTCTCTCTGTGAAAACGAAGTAATATACGATGAAACTATTAATTATTTTATTCAAAAGGACAGGAAATTAAATCTTTCATACAAATAAATAAGGTACGTATTACAATCATTAAAATACCTTTTCGCTATATTATTATTATTATTATTATTATTATTTTTTTTTTTTATTATATATTATTATTCTTATTTTATTATATTATTATAATTATTATTATTATTATTTTTTAAAGTAATTAATATTATAATAATAATAATAATAATAATAATAATAATAATAATAATAATAATAATAATAATAATAATAATAATAATAATAATAATAATAATAATAATAATAATAATAATAATATTATTATTATTTTATTATTATTATTATTATTATTAAATTATTAAATAGTGATAATATTATGATTATTATA
>JABUQX010104436.1:17500-20000 GCA_015478945.1 Trachelipus rathkii | reverse complement strand
AGCTTAGTTTTAACTTGGCTTTGTGCGTTCGATGTTGTATAGCTGAAAACTTTTATTTAAGCCCGTGTTTAAAACAAGTAATGTGCGAATATAAATGAATAGGGCTGAAATAGCAAGGTGGTGATATATTTAATAGTAATAACTTTCTACTACTACTACTACTACTACTACTACTACTACTACTACTACTACTACTACTACCACCTTTATGACTATTTTCCTTCTTCTTCTTCTTCTTTAGCTATCTTTGCCCCTATACCGCTCATCATGTCAAGCTTCACTGTGATTCTACTACCATCACTACTACAACTACTACTATCAGCTTTATAACTATTATACGATTGAGGACAGGGTGTATTCTTCTTATTCTGCTTCTTCCTCTTCTTCTTCTTCTTCTTCTTCTTATTCTTCTTCTTCTTCTTCTTATTCTTCTTCTTTAGCTATCTTCACCACTCATCATGTCAACCTTCACTGGGATTCTACCAGCTTAATAACTATTATACGATTGAGGGCAGGGTGTATTCTTCTTATTTGTCTTATTCTTCTTATTCTTCTTCCTCTTCTTCTTCTTATTCTTTCCGTTCTTATTCTTATTCTTATTCTTCTTTAGTTATCTTTCTATATGTACATCTTATCATACATCCCTCCACTGATACGAGATAATATTAGTTTTCATACGTACGATGCTGTGTACTGGAAAACTTTAAACAAATTATTTAATTGTGATATATAATAGCTTATGTACCGCATATAGATTATAAAATACTACTACTACTACTACAAATACTTATTGATATTATTATTATTATTTCAAAGTCGTATTCTTTTCGTCCTCCTTCTCCCTTGCGTCCATTATATTATTATTATTATTATTATTATTATTATTATTATTATTATTATTATTATTATTATTATTATTATTATTATTATTATTTTTATTATCACGAGAGCTCGCTCAAAAAGACTTCAAAATCAAATTCAATCTCATTTCGAGTAAGAAGAATATATATATATATATATATATATATATATATATATATATATATATATATATATATATATATATATATATATATATATATATATATATATATATTTATTATATGTGTAATATAAATAATATACAAAAGAAAATATATTACATGTACTACTATATATGTATATATAATAATATATAATATAAGAATAAGCATTAATATATAAAATATATATATATATATATATATATATATATATATATATATATATATATATATATATATATATATATTACTTACTTGTATAATCAAAACACTTTGTTTTAGCACGTCTCAAACATAAAATCACTTTGGTTTCTGTACAGTAAAATAATAAATAATAATATATATGTATGTATAATTCGCCTTGTGACAATAAATAAATAAATAACTCTCTCTCTCTCTCTCTCTCTCTCTCTCTCTCTCTCTCTCTCTCTCTCTCTCTCTCTCTCTCTCTCTCTCTCTCTCTCTCTCTCTCTCTCTCTCTCTCTCTCTCTCTCTCTCTAGCTCACACAACCCCTTCAGCCTAATAACTACTAAGTACTATAAAACTTCATCTTTTTGTTCTTTTCCCACTTCCATAGAATGGTGAAACTGAAAATGTGTGTCATATATATATATATATATATATATATATATATATATATATATATATATATATATATATATATATATATATATATATATATATATATATATATATATATATATATATATATAATAGAAAATAAAAACGGCAGAATACGTACAATATCTCTGAAAGCATTAACTATAATTTTAAAATTTCAAACGCAAAAGACTTCGATAAAGGAAAAATTCCTAAGCGGTATTATCAACACCCACAAAACCCGAAAACTTTCTTCCTACTTCAATTAATCACCAATGTCGTGTATCATTTCGCATGTTCAGAGTCTGACTGTAAGTCATATTTTCTTTCTTCTCTTCTCTCCTCTTTATCTTTTTTCTCTTTCCCTGTATTAAGATTGGGTAAAACTGAAATGTCATATACATATATATATATATATATATATATATATATATATATATATATATATATATATATATATATATATATATATATATATATTTATATATATATATATATATATATATATACTATATATATATATATATATATATATATATATATATATATATATATATATATTATCGAAACTCTGAAGACTTTCTTTGTAAATTATTTTCTAGAAAATGAAATGAAAATTAGAAGAAAACATTTCGTGAATAGGAAGCAACTGATTATAATATCAAACTTTTCGATAATCTACTGTAACGTGACGCGCGTGCGTCTTAATTTGGTGTTGAGCTCGACCCAATACTAAAGTCATCTTGTTTTTCTTCTTTTTCTCTCCTCTTCTCCTTTTTCACCTTCTTTTTCTTTTTCTTCTCCTTTTCCTTCTTCTTTTGTTCATTCCACTCATCAGTTAAGATACAAAAATAACTTCTTTTTCACTATCTTTTCT
>JABUQX010104436.1:0-12500 GCA_015478945.1 Trachelipus rathkii | reverse complement strand
GTTTCCTGATCACAAACTGGTATAATAATGAAAATTAATTTAGGTTAAGTTAAGTTAGGTTAAGTTAGGTTAGGTTAGGTTAGGTTAGGTTAGGTTAGGTTAGGTACCTCGGTAGTCACAGTACAGTTTCTACAAATTTGCCCAAAAGCCCAAAACTGAGGGAGGCGTAGAACATAATAGGATATATATATATATATATATATATATATATATATATATATAGGTACATATATATATATATATATATATATATATATATATATTATATATATATATATATATATATATATATATATATATATATATATATATATATATATATATATATATATATATATATATATATATATATATATATATATATATATATATATATATATATATATATATACCGTAATCGGTACATAGTATAAAATTTATAAAGGATATATTTTTAAGTGCAACCAGTACCGTATTTTAAGATCGAATCTCTGGTGCACTGCTATAAGAAATCTTGTACAAAGAAAGTCCTGTATTCGAAATAATTGTTTCATTCTTTTTTGCATATTAAAGGTCACCAAGGTGACTCTCTATTTAACGGCTGTGCTGGGGTCAGTTAGGGTAAAGAACGCAGAGCTAACATCTTGGCTCTGGTCCAAAAATTGATATTTTATTTGGAGTCCAGTAAATTAAAAGTTTGATGTTTAAGAGTAAACATTTATTTTGAACAATGAGTAATAACTTGATTTGTGTTCATGTACAATAGTCAGTAGAAGTAATTAAAAAAGAAATAAATAAAGACGCGTTTCGCTATTCCAAAACTATCTTATTATTTTCTGTATCAAGGCGATCTTGTAAATATGGCCAATTATCATTTGTATATAGTTTTAGTGGACCGCAGGACAGTGACAAAGCCCCATTCTGATCTGTGGGGGCTGAGTCAAATAAATTGGTGATAGGGAAAGTGAAAGAGAGTGCCAATAAACAAATATAGTGTTAAGTGACTCATACTGAAAAAAAAATTTAAATAAAGTCTTAGCGTTGGTACAATAGCTCTTATAAACTTTATTATATAACGAATAGCGTGAAGAATCCCGTTATTTTAAAAGTCGCTAATCATTTGAAAAAGAGCGCCATTTTCAAATAATATCACAGACAAAAAAAAATTAAAGAAACGTGCTGAAGAGCAGAAGAGACTTTAACATGCCCAGCCATAAAAAAGATCCCCCCGATTTAAGACCGTGAGGGGTAGGGGAAAGTCAAGTACTACCTCAAAAGCATCTGCGAAAACTTCGACCGTTTCTCCCTCTTCCCCCAAATCTCCTATTAGGAGAGAAGAAAATTCGAATTCGGATGGGGAGGGAAGTCAGGACCTGCACACTCCGCTACGAGCAAGATCTGTTACCCCCACAGTCTCTCCCTCCTTGGTGGAGACTCCAAAGACCAGTCTGCCTATTGGTGCCATTCCAAAGTTAGATGTGCGTAATATAATGACCTGGTTACACACGACTATAACTGTTTTCAAACTTAATGGGGTAGATGATCCAAAAGAGCGCGTGAGAATATTAGCCTCCGTCCTCCCCCATGATATCGTAGCGACCATCAGATTTCCATTGGGTGGAGATTGCTTTCAAAAGTTAATTGCGGCTATAGAAGAAGCTTATGCTCCCAATCTTCGAAGTCAAATCAGTGAGATTTTCAAAAAAGGAAGAAAAAAAGAACTCCCTTCAGTTTACTTAGCGAGAGTTCATGATCTTATGGGAAGAATAGGATTCGATCTGCTTGCTGAAAACAGTGCTCCTTTTGTTCATGAGTTGTTTATTAATGAGCTCCCATCTCGCATCCAAGAAAGTTTAATGACGCTGGCAGACGATAGCAGTCTTGAAAAAATTACAAAAGTAGCAGATAACTTATATAAAAACTTTTATAGGAATGACTACGAAACCCCCCATGAAAGAAGGGGGAGAGAATATTGGGGGCAGTAAATCATCTTCAAGGAGAACATTTCCCGACCCAAGAGAGAGGATCACATGAGGAGAGTCGAAATACAAACAACAACAACAATTCCCCAGTTTCAGAAGAGGCTAAAGTAAACAAAGTTCTTTCGAGAGATGAAAGGACTTCTCAAGTCTCTCACCAAGGTCGCAGGACAGCTGAGTGAAGCGGCTGCCAAACCTACCCAGAAAGAAGAACAACCACAATCTCAAAATAGAAGAAATGCTCCGAGAGAACGTCGACAAGGCAACACTGTAAGCACCGAGCTGTTGGGTGAATTATGTAAGCCCCACGCCAGATTCCTACATAGAAGTTACACATGTCATTCGGAATTTTGTCCTATGTATTCTTTGGTATTCCCGCCAAATGGAGAAAGTCAGCAAGCCCATGAGTCAAACCCCCAGAGAAGGCAGGGAAACGCATCAGAACCCCCCTCCCACAGGAGTTAAGGGGGGAGGTAAATATTTTAAATGAAAATGATCGTATTGTTAATTATGAGGATTTTGCAGTATTAAATATTTCTCATATGTCAACTAGTAGGTTTATAATAATAATAATAATAATAATAATAATAATAATAATAATAATAATAATAATAATAATAAAATAATAATAATAATAATAATAATAATAATAATAATAATAATAATAATAATAATAATAATAATAATAATAATAATAATAATAATAATAATAATAATAATAATAATAATAATAATAATAATAATAATAATAATAATTATAATAATAATAATAATAATAATAATAATAATCATAATAATAATAATAATAATAATAATATAATAATAATAATAATAATAATAATAATAATAATAATAATAATAATAATAATAATAATAATAATAATAATAATAATAATAATAATAATAATAATAATAATAGTTATGATGGAAATTATAATGAGTATAATAATAGTAAGAATTTAGCGTTGTGTAATTTTAAGAGTAGTGAGCAGAGTGCTCCATTGCATGTACAAGAAAGTTATTCTTCATTCCGCGAAGCTCTGAGTGATCAGGTTATTGATAAGAGTATCGAGGTAATCCCTATGGTAATATGTTAACTATGGATGCTCCGATCGGAGAAAGTCTGGTTATAAATAATATTAATGTAATAAATAATGTAGGAAATTATAAACTTTATACGATTTTTGATAAAATATCAAAGAGAGTCTTCATTATCGACTCAGGTAGTGAATTGAATTTAATCCCTATAGATGGGGACGATAATATACCGATTATTGGTCAAATTAAAGCTGCTAATGATACTGTAATTAACATATACTCTCGCGAAATTGTTACAATTGAATTTGGTTTAAAGAGAAGTTTTGATGTGGAATTTTTAACAACCAGATTACCTATTTGTATTCTAGGAATGCCGTTTCTGAAAAAATTTGCTTTCAATATTAATTTTGAGTTAGATATGTTGACAGACACTCAGAGCAAAGAATGTATAAATTTACGTGATAACACAATTTGTAGAGATAAGGCTTTCATTCACACACACTCTCTCTCTCTCTCTCTCTCTCTCTCTCTCTCTCTCTCTCTCTCTCTCTCTCTCTCTCTCTCTCTCTCTCTCTCTCTCAATTTTCTTCTTCTGTAGTTTCTAGTGAACTTTTTAGCGATATACCAATAATTAATAATCTTGTATTTGAATTTAAACATTTATTTATAAATTCTTATTTGCCGGAAAATTTTAACATTCGAGAAAAGCAACTTAATGTTTGGTCCGACTTGTTCAAAGAATTTGGGGAGGGGAGAATGCGGAGTCGAAACCTAAGAATAGAAATGGGAGGAGACCTTTGTTTTACGGGGAAGAGAGGAGACTAACGTTCCAACTACTATTTTAGGAGATAGCCTTGCTCTTTCCTTATAGAGCAAATATAACAGGTCCTCCCATAAAACTTAAACCCCGACGAATTCCTCATAAACTATTTGATAGAACTAAGAGGGAATTATTTAATTTAGTAAAGCGAAAGTTTTAAAGAGAGCGCCATCTCAATGGAGTTTCCCATCAGCGTGCTAGAAAAGAGGGGCGGGGTACGAATCGTCTGTGATTTTAGAAAACTTAATTCAGTTGCGAAAAATGATGTATTCGCTATGTCTAATATTAATGACATATTTAGTTCGCTTCATGGGACCAAAATATTAAGTAAACTTGATGTGACGAAAGCGTATTATCATTTGATTTTTGGCAGAAGCCGATCAACAATATTTTAGTATTAGCACTATGATCCGTAATTTTTCTTTTATGCAATTAGCGATGGGATTTAAAAATTCGAGTTCGTGTTTCTTGAGATTTTTATCGATATTGCTCTCAAGCATTCCGGGGTACCGTGTATCTAGATGACATTTTGATAGGAACTAAAGATTTATCACACCACGTGGTGGTACTTAAACAAGTATTTGAGAGATTAAATTATTTTAAAATTTGTTTAAATAAAAAAAAATGCGAATTTTTGGTAAAAAGATTAAGTTACTTAGGTTTTGATTTGACAGAAAATGATATTTCACCAATTATCGGAAAAAGTTAGCGAAATAATTAATATTCCTCGCCCTTCAACAAAACAACAAGTGCGTTCGTTTGTTAGTAGAATTTCATTTTACCGCCAAAATATACCATGCTTTACAAATCTAACGCTGCCTTTGTATAGTTATTTAAAGGGAAAGAATAGCTCTAATAAAAAATCTCCAGGTCGCCCGCAGCTGAGAAGTCGTTTTTAGATATAAAACAAGCCATTAGTTACTCTTCACGACTTAGGTTCTCGGCAATTGACGCGCCGCTCAAAGTTTATATCTGCGCAAATAATAAAGCTTTTAATACAGTAATCATGTCGGACGATGAGAATGGAACTCCTTTTCTTTTTATAGTGGGTCCTTTAATGTGACGGAAAAACGATATTTGCCGGTAAATAATCTTTACCTGCAAATAATATTGCCCAAGATGAGGATGACGTAGGAGAAAATGCAGTTCCAAATAGTGTAGGCTGTGACTCCGCCCACCTAGTCACTACAGACAATGAGCTGTCAGCTGGAACTACTACAGCTGCTGACGTAGGCGCTATTAACTTGGTAATGAATGAAAGTGCACCGATAGACCTATCTGTTCGAAATGAAAACAGCGATCGCGCTGAAGCGGCCATATTGGAAACTGCCAAAATAAATTTAGTAACAACGTTTGATAAAAATGCAAAAATATTAGTCTCGCGTTTTAAACGAGATTTGGACTTCGAGGAAATTAGACATAACCAACAGTCTCATAAGTACCTTAGCGATCTGATTTACTAAAAAGAGAAAACAACTTTGAAGTTAATAAAACAGAAATTCTTTTATAACAAAAAGGAGATAAAATTAATTGTTGATGTCTCTTTAAACTATTCGCGAGTTTTTGTGCTCGAAAATAGTGTGCAGAAAGTAATCAGCGAATACCATAATAAAAGACACTTAGGGGTGAATAGAACCCTCCTTTGTATAAAAAATGAATTTGTGTTTCAGCACATGCATAAAAAAATAAAACAGTTTATCCGCACGTGCTCATCGTGTCAAAAAAATAAGTCAGTACCAGGTATAAGTCCTGATTACGGTGTCTTTAAAGAAGTAGCCAAGAAGTTTGAAGCAGTCCATGTGGATATTCTTAAGTAACCTAATGCGAGAGGATACAAATACCTACTTACGTTAATTGACCGCTATAGTAAGTACTTGTTCGTTGTGCCTCTCAAAGAAATAAATTCAGAAGAAATATTGAATGCATTCATTCACGACCTATTTCCTTTCTGTGGAATTCCTCAGGTAATTATTTTGGATTTAGGTGCGAATTTCATAAGTCGCCTGTTCGAGGAAGTCTGCAGGGGTGTGGGAATGGTTCACCGGACTACTTGTATCGCGAATCCGAGGGGTAATGGCCTCCTGGAGGTTCAACATAGGAATTTGCTGGCTTGTCTGAGATATATGTTGCAAGAACATGATTTAATCCCCTCCGACTGGCCGAGACTCTTATCTATGGTGTTGTTCACTCTGAGAGTTGCGCCGATAACAAAGAATGGTATCAGTCCCGCACAATTGATGTTTGGCCAGAATATATCAATACCGAGTGAATTAGTAGATCCTGCTTCGGAGACGGCACCTATAGAATATAATGCATATATTAAAATGCTAGCCGCCCTTTTAGCGCAGCCGCTGGCACCACACACCAATTATAAAAACCGACACGTTTTTGTGCCTAAAGGGTTACATGAAGCAACGTTTGTCGTAGTACGGCAGACACAGTTTAATGTCGGCAAATTAGCGCCTCGCTATGTCGGCCCTTTTAAAGTTATAAAAGTTAATAAACAGAACGTACTTATCGAAAAAAATGGGAAGCCTCATTTAGAAAATTTAAGGAACGTTCGCATATATTATAACTTAGTAGATTTAGAAAGAGAAAATAACACCTAAAAATAAAATAAAAAATAAAATACTAACCCTTTTTCTTTCAGATGGTAAAAACTTAGGTAAAGGAGTTACATAGAAATGATTAAAAAGGGTTGCCTCCAGTAGGAGCGTTAATATTTTAGGTGAAAATTATTGTTTTACTCCCTAACTTTAGTAGCCACTGTCTCCTCTATCCTAAACTTTTTATAAAAAATTGTCAGAAAGGGTGTTACAGCACTGCAAATAACATTAGGTGACGCGTAGATCCGGTAATGAGTAAAATTCATAAAGTATGTAAGTTTAACCAGTACCGTATCTTAGGATCGAATCTCTGGCGTACTGCTATAAGAAATCTTGCACAAAAAAGTCCTGTATTCGAAATAATTGTTTCATTCTTTTTTGTATATTATCAAGGTCACCAAGGTGACTCTGTCCCCCAACGGCTGTGCCGCTGGCAGGGAGGTCAGTTGGGGTAATGAACCCAGAGAGCTAACATCTTGGCACTTTCTTGGTCCAAAAATTGATACTTTAATTGGAGTCCAATGCAAATTAAAAGTTTGATATTTAAAGAGTAAACATTTATTTTTGAGCAATAGTGAAACAACTTGATTTGTGTTCATGTCAGTAGAAGTAATTAAAAAAAAATAAATAAAGACGCGTTTCGCTATTCCAAAACTATCTTATTATTTGCTGTATCAAGGCGATCTCGTAAATAGGGCCAATTAACATTATAGAGATCAGTCTTTGTATATAGTTTTGGTGGTCCCCCAGATCTGTGGGGATCATAACAATAAAAAAAAAAATATATATATAAATATTATATATATATATATATATATATATATATATATATATATATATATATATATATATATATATTTTTATATATATATAATATAATATTTATACGTGCCTTTGAAAGAAACATTGAACATCATTCTTAACTCATTATTTGCCAACACATCCACTGTTTACGGTCTGGATAGATCAAGTTTTGAGAAGTTATCATAAATAGCTACAAAAGATATAATATTTTTATTTAGTGGAAAATTTTATAAGCAAGTTGATGGTGCTGCTATGGGTAGTCCTTTGGGGCATACTCTAAGGTAAATCTCATGCGCTTTTTTTGAATTATTTGGCTAATGAATGCCTGGAGGAACTTTAAACAGTTTTTCTATAGAAAGTATGTAGATGACTCCTTTTACTTTTTTAAATTCAGACACGAAAAATTGATTTGTTTTACAATCTATGCGTTGAACCCACTAAACATTACTTACACATATTCTAATGAAGAAGGAGACTCCTCATTTCTTGATGTTAAAAAAATATAAGGAAAACAACAATTTCTAACAAGCGTTTATAGGAAACCAAAATTAACAGGATTAACCAACTAGATTCAATTCATTATTTATCATGTTTATAAAATTAATTTACTTAAACGCTTTTCGATAGAGCAGCATATCATCGTTTACATATATTAATCTTCGAATGAATTGGACTCAAGACGCTATTTCTAAAGAATGGATTTCCAGGTTTTATCATTGACAGCATATTCAGGAAACAACTTTCGTTAAGATATCAGCAAATATCTTGCACTAAATTAAAAGTGCCTAAATAAATTCTGTATATGAAATTACCTTTAATGGGGAGAGTGAGTCGTGAATTGAACGCAAGAATTAAAGAATTTAAAATCCAATTATCCCCAAGTTCAACTTCAATTAGCTTTTTTTCAAATTAAAATAAATTGTAAAATTTTAAAGTTAAAGATAAACTTCTTTACCTTTATGTTCATCAGTGATATACAAATGCAAGTGCAGTGACTGTGATGCCACCTACATAGGGAAAACTACTCGTAGTCTTTCTATTCGCATTACTGAACATAAAGGTATCTATCTTTTTTTTCTTTTTTTTACAGTTGTCACCACCACCACGGGCAGAGCCCTATTCAGGAGGGGGTGTTGCAGCGTCCATTAAGCTCTACAGCTAACGTTAAATTCCGTGATGACACAAGACGCAGGCTTTTGGAATAGGGGAGATTAAATTCGCAGATAAAACAGAAAGATGGAAAGAGAAATCCACAGAACAGAGTTGCTGGAAAGAAGGAACACCGCAGCGACTAGCCTGGAGTTAAAATATCATCACAAAACTCATGTGCAGACAGCACCCCTAGTGCTAGAGGGTGACGTAATAGGTGGTGGTAACGCGAGTGATAATTCCCTAGAGCACCTGCCGTGTGGTACCTATAGAAAAGAGATAAGCACCAACATTCGCGCCGGCAGAGGTGAGGGTCAAGTTGAACTGAAGTAAGCATAAATTTTATAAGCCTTTTGGCCCTTTGACTTGACCCTAATCCAAAAGACCGGGTGAACCAGAGTCCCCTCGATTATAGAGCAGTACTCCATAGAATATCAGATCTTAATTCCCTGTATAATTGGAGTAACTGAGAAGAGGAAAAGGTCTCGCAAGTCTAAACAGAACTCCAGTTTCTTTGAGGACGCCGCTAGCAACCTTTGTGATGTGAGGTTTCAAGACATTTTTGTTTATGTTTAAGGCACAGGTTTATGTTGGTCACAGGTGAGACGGAAGAACAGACCTGTCGAAAGAGATAGGAAAGTTAGAAGGTGTCTAGAGAGGGAGATTTGCAGAAGTTAGTTTTTAAAGATTGAATTTCACAAGGTTCAGACGACCCACCCGGAATTTCTATCCAGATCAGCGGAATAGAATCGGAAAGATTTAAGACGAGAGCAATTCTAGAAGTAAAAAAGGAGCAGAATTGAAATGAGTTAAGAATTAAGGGTTGAGTCAAGCATATGAGTGGATAGAGGTAGATGTGCAGGTGAAAAGATCATTATCGAAAAGTAGGAATAAATAGGAGATAAGACAGAACCCAGGAACTACCACTATTGACAGAAAAGGAAGAAGAAGTCGCTCCAGTCAACAACGCGATATGAGCGATTGAAAGAAACTAGTGATTTAAGTTAAGCCAAAGAGAGGAGAACCCAAAGGAGGGGAGCCTTGGAGGCAGGACGCGTCTATACCGGTCAAAATGCTTTTGGGATAGTGCAAGCGCCACCACGCAGTTCCCCGTATTCCTAAGGGCGAAAACCACATAAATCAGATAAGATAAGGAAAGTATATCGCCCGTACCCTCGAGCCCAAAAGCCTACCTGGCGATCAGAAGAAGTGAATGAGATCTCCAGTGATCTAAAAATGCAGAGCTGAAAAGGGGTCAAAGATCTAGATGAATACAAGTGCGAGCATACGGGCGATTAATTGGAAGGATCAGAGCAGGCTTGCCTTGTTTGGAATATGATTGACATTGCGGCTTCCACCACTGAGGGAAAGTGCTAGATTGAACATAGAGATATATTTAACGAGGGAGGGCCAGCCCACGGCAGCAACTCCTCATAAACTCCGGAGGAATGCCGTCCGCGCCACTAGCCTCTAACGTTCATAGATTCAAGAGCCCATGCACCCGATCAAATGTAATCACAGGCAAGGCATAGGACACCTGAGGAGAAGGAGGAGATGAGGAATGCCAAGAATCGTCCAGGTTGAGTTTAGACTGCAGTCTTTCTCCAAGTGGGCGATAAACGCCCCCTTGGGGCGCTGGTGGCCTATGAGGGGCGGTAAGGGCCTATAAAAAAATGGTGTATTTGGAAGTGGTTTAGGGGGGCGATGGCTGATTTGTATTTCAACATGTTAATATATTAAAATTACTAAATAAAAAACTTTTCTGTACATTTCAATATTTTAATAATTTTAGTTCATATTTCTGCCTTGTTATTGTATAAATTTTAGTTTTATACTATATTTAATACTATATTGTAAAATATATATTATATATATAATATAATATTATATATATATATATATATAATATATTATATATATTATATTAATATATATATATATTATTATATATAAATAATAATATATATATATATATATATATATATATAATATAATTTATTATATATATATATAATAATAATACTATATTATAATATATAATATATATATAATATATATATATAATATTATATTAATAATATATAATATATATATATATATATATATATAATATACAGTATAATATATACACACGTAATATATATATATATTATATATATATATATATATTTATATAATAATATATATAATAAATCATATATAATTTATATATATAGATATATTATGCTATATATAATTAATATATATATAGTCATAGAAATAAATTATATAATATTATATATAGTATATATAATATATATATTAATATTAATATGTATATAATTATAAATATATATATATATATAATATATATATATATTAATATATATATAATATATAAGTATAAATAATATAGAATATATATATATAATTATATTTATGTATAAATATATAAATAAATATATATATATAATATATATAGTAATTATATAATATTATTATATATATATATATATAATATTAATATATATATATATATATATTACAACTTAAAAACCACAATGACATTCATTACTTTAATATTAAAGTAATGAATGTCATTATGTTTTTAAGTTTGGTAAAGTAAAAGAAAATTGGGGGGCGCTGAAAAATGATTGATTTTCAAAGTGGGCGGTAGAAGAAATAGGTTTGAGAACCTCTGATTAGAGGAAAAGTAGGAGCCGAAGAGATTGGCTTTTTCAGTTGGAGAATTAGCAACAGAACCACCAGATCGAATAAGAGGCTAAAAGGATGATTTAAAGGAGTTGTTAGAGATTGTTTTTGGGCAAGAGCCAGAAAGATTTGCATAGGAGAACCAAGGAGGTTAGCGCACTTCGTTTGATGAAAAGCCCGCTTGCTCGTCGAAGAGTATCCTGCAACGATTTTAGCTGAATGAAAATAGCAAGAGTGATAGGAGACGAGAATTTTTCCATTCCCGATACGCACTGTCTCTAGCCTGAATGGCCAGAGAACAAGCACGATCGAACCTTAGGAGTTAGAACTTTGGAACATTTGCACCATCTACTATATTCTGCGATCAATTCTCATTCTCTTCAGAAAAATCATCCTATACAGAACTCAAATTTCAATATTTTGGACTTTAAAAGAGAACCAAACCTCCATTCTTTAGAATCCTTATATATTTGGCACTGACGCTCCAAACGCTATGAAATTTTTTCAACCTGAAAAATATTTTAATACTGAAGTAGAGTTTTGTACTTAGTGATACTTAGTGATATATTGTTCAGTTTAGTTTTATTCTTGATAATGGATGGGTAGACGTTTGATTCACCCGAAACTAGTCAATATAATAAAATGTTCAGATTTGTTGTGGTTATTTTAGCCATTATATATATATATATATATAATAGTATATATATATATATAATATATATTATTATTATTATAATATATATTATATATATATTATATTATATATATATAATATATATATAATATATATAATATTATAATATATATATTATATATTTATATTAATATATAGATATATATATATATAATATTATATAATATATATATCTATATATATATATAATTATATAAATATATATATATATATATATATATATGTATAATTATATATATATATATATAATAATAATATATTATATATATATATATATATATATATATATATATATATCTATTATATATAGTATATATATATAATATCAAGGGCGTATACATAGGCGTAGGCAGGGTAGGTAAGTCCTACCCCAATATTTTTAAAGTTTTAAATAAAAGAAATTAAATGTAAAATGTAATATTATTAAAATTTTATTAAAATTGAAAAAAGAAGCTATTTTTTCTTCATAATAAAAAAAACAACACAATAATAATAGTATATTAATAATTAATTCATTTAGAATTCTCGTTCCTACTCTGATCATAAAAGTAAAATTGTATCTACGGACGGACGAATGACGTCATTTTTCATATCAAGTTATAAGGGAACGTGTCGGCTGTCTTTACCTATAACCGAAATATATGAAACTGTGTGAAAAATACGAGAAGTCGTATCAGTTTGTTTGAAATCTTTGCAACGGATGTGTCTGATGTTGAATGTTAATTCATATAACCTTTTTA
>JABUQX010104435.1:20000-25706 GCA_015478945.1 Trachelipus rathkii | reverse complement strand
CTGTGAAGAGAGATATATTAATATATATATAATATAATAGATATATATATATATACTTATATATATATATATATATATATATATATATATAAATATATATATATATATATATATATAATATAATATATATATATATATATATATATATATATATATATATATATATATATATATATATATTTTTTTATATATATAAATATATTTAATATATATTTTTTTTTATATATATCTATTCCCCATGTAATCTCTAGTATAGATATAATATAATATATATATATATATAAATTTGTGAAACCCTTTTCTTTTAGATAATTATATATATATATATTATAATATAATATATATTTTATTTACATATAACCCGTTTTCTAAACTTTTTTCTTTAACTATAATTACATTTTAAAAACATTATTTTCGTTTATCCTGCTACAATAAGATTTCCACAATTTATTTTGTAAAAAGAACCTATTATGTTTTCTTTTGTTTAAAGTTGTTATTTATTTTAAAAATTATATAAATTTCAGAAAATTTATTTAACTATTAAAGAGTTTGCTATTAATTTGTAGAAATTACTTTTTAATTAAAAATATGTATTTTATTGACCACAAAGCAGCAAAGCAGTATCCCAAACACACCATACAAGCCCCATTCCCTTTATAACATGCGCTGTTGCCTTACTGCTTTAAGTCATATTTAAACACAATTTTTTAAACTTGACGTGAAAATAACTACATTACATGTAAAATATTTAAATCATTTTATGTTTTTACTAAATTTTAATTGAAAATATGTATTAATCAATAAATTAATAGATCAAACTCTAATCAGCCACATACACCCCACCTTTCATGTTATCTGTGATCTATTGATCAAGTGATTAAAGTCGCACTTTAACATATTTTGTATAAATTTAACGAAAATGTACTTTTCTCGTAAAAAAATACATAAAATCATTAAAAACATTCTGTTTTTATTAAATTTTTGTAAAAAATATCAATTAATCAATAGATCAAATTCTTCACTACTCAACCACAAATTCATCCATTCCTTGTCATCTGTGATATATTGATCAAGTGATTAAAATCATATTTAAACTTTCTTTATGTGTGTAACATAACAAAAATTTGTTCTTTTTATGAACATTACATAAAATTATTAAAACCATATACCTCAAGGCTACTTTAAACTTGATACAGCTCATTTTAACGGCGTAACCTTTGCGTAGCCAAGGTCTCGAGTCAATACACACCGTAGGGGTGTTAACCCTATAAGCTGGTTTTGGCTAATGTCTTGTTAACAGTATTTCAATATACTTATTAATGTATTAATGTATATATACATACACTCTATACCTCTATGTGGTTGAGCGTTTTTGGTCATCCCAAAGATGAAGCTTTATTTGTACTATACCCTATACTAATTTGAAATAATAAATAGTCTTATACCTTAATACCAAAAGTAAGAATTAGACAGGTTCCACCCATCTATAAGATATTATAAAACTTAAAGGGGGTATGGCTATGCCATTCACCGATAAATAATAATAATAATAATAATAATAATAATAATAATAATAATAATAATAATAATAATAATAATAATAATAATAATAATAATAATAATAATAATAATAATAATAATAATAATAATAATAATAATAATAATAATAATAATAATAATAATAATAATAATACTAATAAGAATAATAATAATAATAATAATAATACTAATAATAATAATAATAATAATAATACTAATATGAATAATACATACATACATACATACATACATACATACATACATACATACATACATACAGACCATAACATACATAATACATAATAAATAATACATACTAACATACATACATACATACATACATACATACATACATACATACATACATACATACATACATACATACATACATACATACATACATACATACATACATACATACATACATACATAACATACATACATACATACATACATAAATAACATTTTACATATATTTAAACGTATAAAACATACATACATACATACATACATACATACATACATATCATACATACATACATACATACATAGCATGACAACATACATACTACATACATACATACATACATACTATACATACATACATACATCTGCAAGTGTGTATGGAAGAAAGACTATAGCATTGAATTTTAGTTATGACGTTATTCTATAACGTAATTCATTTTAATTCGTTTTCAAACCTTCAACAATATATATTTTCCTTTAAACTATGACTTTCATAATTTGTATACTCCATATTCTTTTCAAAAGGAGCACATTTATATATATATATATATATATATATATATATATATATATATATATATATATATATATATATATATATATATATATATATATTATTTCCGTATAACCCGTTTTCTAAACTTTGAATATTAACTATAATATTTTGAGTACATCAATTTCTTTAATAAACCTAATCTGTTATATATTCACATTTAATATTCAAATCTCATTCTCTTTTGTAAACCTGTACTATTATTTATTTTCACATTTAAAATTTAAAACTCCTTTTCTTTTGAAAACTTAAACTTTTATATTAAAAATTCTATAAAGTTTTTATTTATTTTATAAGTTCTATTATTTCATTTTTTTTTACTTTAAAAACAATATGATTTTGCCAAATTACAGCTGCATGCGCAAAGCCAAATTTTAATAGATGAGAATAAATTGCCATCACAAACAAGGCTTTGTCATTAAATATCCGTATAACTTGCCATTTCACGACTTAGCTGAATAACGTAATTTAGCATAACTTATCGTATTTAACTCTAACATATGAATAAATATCAATGTCTCTCAAGTACCCGACAAATAAATACTGTTAACATAAAAATATTCCTAACGTAACAAAATACCTTGTCATGTAAACCTCAAATTGTTATAACCTACTAAGGCTGAATGAACATTACCAGCATATCTAACATGCTAAATTATGATAACTGCTAACAATAATAAAGTGTTCAACCTATCAAAGACACAACATTTGGAACTATGAATAAGTTCCCAACCTACCCTATCATTGAGCAGAAAAACTTAACATACCCTTACTATTTCTATCATATCATAAGCAGCTAATGTAGTAATATCTAACAAAACTGAACATTTTCAAGCAAAACTAGTTTAGCCAAACTGTTTAAAGCTAAAGTTTGGGAAGAAGATACAAATGTTTCAGCTTAATTAAAAGAAAACTAAGAGGTTACTAATGTATGCACGAGGAACAAAATACAATGTATGACATTCAAATAATGACACGTATATAATACGCTAGGATTCAGTATTGCGCAATATTTATTGTATTTCAGTTGGTTGGATCTGTTAGGCCCTAACATATTCAACCAACTGAACTACAATAAATATTAAGCATTCCCGAATGTTAATATTTCATATACATGACGTTATTTCTAAGTCATATGTTGTATTTTGTTCCTCGTTACTACATTATCAACTTAACTTGGTTTTCTTTTAAGCTGAAATATTTATATCTTCTTCCCAAACTTATACTTTAATAAATTCATATTTTATCTCCTGAACAATAACTAAATTTATATTTTTGATAAAAATTTGTTTCATTATTAAATTACCAAATAGTTCTTTTTAAAAAAATTAAATTTTGTTTTAAAATTTTAAATTTTCATTGATATCTGTTGTTTTTATGAACCCTAATGCAGAAATACAGTAAAGAAGTTGCGCAAATCACCAACCCCTCCAATAATCTCACCCCTCCCACCTCCCCATGAGCAATTTATCTAGTGCTTCGTGTTATATATAGTTGTATTTACAAACCCAAATATTGTATAAACATAAAATAAAAATAAGTTCCTTGTAGATCATATCATAGAAAGCATACTTAAGGATTTAGTCAAGAAAAATGTGCTTTTATGGCAGATATAAAACGAATGTTCTATCAATTACAAATACTTAAGGAAAATAGAAACTATTCGCTTCTTATGGTTCCATAGTTGAAATTTAGAGAAAACTCTACAAGGATACAGAGTTCAAGTATATATTTGGGAGTTTAATTTTTCCTGTAATAGCACACTATGTTTTAAAACAAACTTCAAAGGTAAAAGAAGCACAAAACTTTAGGGATATATCCCTGTTTGAAGGCAGGATATCAATTAGGAGGGAGCAAGGTTGAGTGTATTTATATATCCAGAATGAACAAGGCCAGCAGCAACCAGCAAGGGTTGAGTGATATAATATATATATATATATATATATATAGTATATATATATATAATAATAGTATTAATAATATTTATATTATTATTATATATTATATAATATATATAATAATATATAATATATATATATATTTACTGTCTGTAAATATATATTATATATAGATATTAAATATATATTATATATATATATATATATATATATATATATATATATATATATATATATATATATATTATATATATATATATTTATATATATAATATATATATATATATATATATAATATATATACTATATATATATATATATAATAATATATATATATATTATATTATATATATATATACATATTATATATATATATAATATAATATATATTATAATATATATATATAATATATATGTGTGTGTGTGTGTGTATGTATATGCATGATTTGACTTAAGGGATGGCAAAGGTTGAAAGATCTATGTCCTTGCTCATACTGATCACTAGACTATATGGGTTGGTTAAGCTCCAGATTTTTATTCTTGAAATGCTAATAAAAAATATAGAATAAAAAACAGTGTTTCGGTTATAAAATAAATAAAATAAAAAATCTAAAACAGTTAGGATTAATTTTTTTTATGTTTAGCAAGGTAAGTAAAAAAACTATTCGAGAAAGGTAAAATAATATTTAAGGGGGTTGGTAAGTACTGAGTAATGAGTGGTAACTGGTAGCTAATATTAAATCTAAAGTAGCATTAGACACCTTGGATTTTCAGCGACTTTAGCAATTACATGTGTTTCTAATTCGTTCATTTTTTTCACATAATTTTCTATGAATACTCACCAAATGGTTCATTAAGCCTGTCTTCGTTCATTGTGTTTCTTAGCCAAGTCTTACTCTTCGCAGAGTGCTGAAAGACATTTCAATGGTTCTTATTAAACACGGTAGGACAAGTGCAATTAATAGACATGTTTTGATTTAAGAAAAAAAATGGTTGGTTTCTTTAATGACTTCAGTATGTTGTAAGTCTTTCAACTTTTGCTTATCCATTTTTTTATCCAGCCACAAGGTATACCATGTCAGTTTTGGTATAAATTCTGTTGATATCAAGATCATAAAACTCTGAAAAGCTGTACTTTCTCAAGCAAACTGCCTACCGGGTTACCTAACATAAGAAACGGATTCAAATGAAAAAAAAGAAATGCTTTCAAGTTGTTTTCTGAAAGTCTAGTCTCTAAAGAGGATGAAAGTGAGTCAAGATAAGGCATAAGGACGGAATTCCACCAATATTTAGCAGAAGTTTCAGCAGGATGATTTGCTTTATGTTGCTGGGATTGTACCTTTCTAGGTGGTGCAAGTTCTGCTTCGAACTCAGCAGCAATAACATTGGCGGATAAGAGCAGATCAGCAATTATTTGATCAGCAGTTTTTCTGTTGTTTTTGACAACTTTCAAAATTCTTTCGACATGAT
>JABUQX010104435.1:0-2500 GCA_015478945.1 Trachelipus rathkii | reverse complement strand
AAAATAAAAAGCAAGGAATAAACTTAGCCGCTGAAATTAACAAAGCTATTCATCCGTAATGGGATAAATTTGATCGGAAGCTCCGAGTGTACCAATAAAGGTAACTTTTATAATATTAATTTATAATAATAATAATAATAATAATAATAATAATAATAATAATAATAATAATAATAATAATAATAATAATAATAATAATAATAATAATAATAAAAATTTTAATAAGTTTAAACTCAGGAGTAAAAATAATAATAATTAATAATAATAATAATAATAATAATAATAATAATAATAATAATAATAATAATAATAATAATAATAATAATAATAATAATAATAATAATAATGATAATAATAATATTTCGCAAATGTTATTATTTAATTGCTTTATTAGATTTTCTTTTATTTTTATTTAAAGAATTTTATATTTTATGTTTAATGATATTTTGTTTATATTGTATAAAATCAAATTATATTTTAATATTTTTAATATAATTTCTTATATTGAATTCTTATACTAATTTTTAATATGTTTATATAAAAATGTAATTATATTATAATTAATATTTTTAATATAATTTCTTATATTCGAATCTTTAAAATGTTTATTGTATTATCATGAAATATACATATAATTTTAATTGTTGAAAATAATATCAAGTATGGTAATATGTTATATTTATTATATTCATTATTTAAAGATCATTTTACTTTTAATGTTATTTTTCATTTTATTTCAATTTAAAGGTTTTTGGATTTTAATAGGGCAATAAAGAAATCATTTCTTCACGCGTTTTAATTCAACCAACCGGATAGACGGGGACTTACCAGTGTCTCGGAACCCTTAAGTCCGACACTGGCGACGTTGCAATCGGATGTAATGGTCGATATTGTCTTCCGGAATCGTCTTCAAAATCGAGGTGAAATTAACGACTACTAGAGCGCGGATCACCTTCCTTTCGTATTCTACTAGAGAGAGGTATTATTCTTCTAGATCGTAGGGAGACGAACGAGGGATATATTCAACCTACACGTACCATGGAAGCTTCTGATGTAGGGCCAACCATCCATATAATCTTTCCATTCCAGTCCAAATCATGGTCGGTCACGATGTGTGACGAAACAACCAATAAAGCCTTTATTGGTGAGTGAGGAGAAACCTCACTAGTTAATGACTTCCAGATCGTTCAGAACTTCTTTATTAAAGGTAAATAACCTACATATAAATATATTTTTTATATAAAAAATACACATAAAAATAAAGACAACTGGAAATTTATATAAAAGTATACATAAAAAAATACACAAGAATTACAAAATTAATAATATAATTAATAAATAAATTAATAAATCAGTGTTTTTTTATATAAAAATTATAAAAAGTGAAAATTTATTATATTAAACAAAGTGTTAATCTTTGAAATAAAATTAATTAAAAGTGTTAAAAATTCAAAATAAATAAAGCAGAAAATACCAAAAGGCCTATAGAAAATAAAGGTCCTATATATATTGTTTATAGAAAAATAAATAAAATTTTTTGTTTGATAAAAAATATGAAATAATAAAACAAGAGTGTTTTTTTCTTCTTTTTTATTATTATTTTTTAATAAAAATAAAATAAAACAATCGTTTGATTGAACAATTTTTTTATGTATGTTTTCCAAAATCGCAAGGTTTTCTAATATATATATGGAATTGTAACAATCAAATAATTAATAGAAGAAATATTAATTACTAAATTAATTATATACTATTTTTTTTATTTTTTTTTAAGGCAAAACTTCTAAAAAAAAAATTAAAAAAAATCGTTTGATAATATCCTTTCCTATATATTTTCCAAAGTGGTAAATATATACGGAAATTGTACGATCAACTCATTAATTAAATAATTAATTAATTAATTTTTTTTTATTCTTTTTAAAAAATAAAGGATCTAATAATAACCTTTACTACCAAATTTTTTTTTGATTAATTAGCATAATTAACTTAGTTAGAGCCGATACTAAATTAAAATATTTTCAACCGCCAAACAGTAAAGCATAAAGTAAAATGTTATGTCAAAGAATGAACGTTCGTATGTTTGTTCTGTTTACATTTGTTTGGCGGGAAAGCTCGAATGAAATGCGTCAGCAGATTTGAACACCAGGAAATAGTGAAAATAAAATAAAGGTTGTATAGTACCATTGACCTATCGAAGATAAAAATTTATGTCAGCAGAATTGAACAGAAGAAGTAAAGAGAAGTTTATAAAGTTAAGGATAAGTAATATTATGTCTATTTTAAATGCAAATCTTTTTTTTCTTTTCTTAAGCCTGGGCTTTAACAAAGATACGCCGCATTCACAAACATACACAATAGACGCAATATCAATAGGGGTCCTTAATATATATATATATATATATATATATATATAGGTGCGAAGTGGCGTCGAAAGCGTTTTTAATAGATAAATGCGAAAACGGTTAAATAATCAATTACTGATTAAACGAAGTACACCGTG
>JABUQX010104434.1:17500-50139 GCA_015478945.1 Trachelipus rathkii | reverse complement strand
AGGAGAGAGAGAGAAGAGAGAGAAGAGAGATAGAGGAGAAGAAGAGAGAGGAGAAGAGAGAGAGAGAAGAGAGACAGAGAGAGAAGGAGGAGAAGAGAGAGAGAGAGGAGAGACGAGAGGGAGAGAGAGAGATCGAATGAGAGAGAGAGAGAGAGCGAGAGAGAGAGAAGAGAAGGGAGAGAGAGTCAATTGAGACGAGAGAGAGAGAGAGAGAGAGAAGAGAGAGAGGAGAAGAGAGATGAGAGGAGAGAGGAAAGAGAGAGAGGAGAGAGAGAGAGAGAGAGAAGACGAGAGAAGGAGAGAGAGGAGGAGAGAGAGAGAGAGAGAGAAGAGAGAGGAGGAGGGAGAGAAGAGAGAGTGAAGAGAGAGAGGACAGAGAGTCAGAGTTGGAGGGAGATGGAGAAGAGAGAGAGAAGAGAGAAGAGAGAGAAGAAAGAGAGAGGACACTGAGAGAATGAGAGAGGAGAACGAAGACGAGAAGGAGAAGAGAGACTGGAGAGAGGAGACAATGTCGACTCGTGATACTAGAAGATGAAGGAGAGAAGAAGACGAATAGTGAGAAGAGAGAACAAACGGTGTCCTATATAGAGAAGAGGAGAGACATCGCTGAACAAGCTAGTCCACGACTAAGACGGGGAGATCACCTCCACCCATGGAGACAATCGATGAGACGAACCACAGCCGCTGCAGAGAGACGAGAGGATATGAGAGAAGAGAGAGAGAGAGAGAGAGAAGAGAGGAAGAGAGAGAGAGAGAGAGAGAGAGAGAGGATGATATGAGAGAGAGAAGAGAGAGAGAGAAGAGAGAGAAAAGAGACGAGGGATATGCCGCAGAGAGAGAGCAGAGAGAACGAGAGAGAGAGAAGAGAGACGAGAGAGAGATCGAGAGAGAGAGAGAGATAAAGACAGACAGGCAGACAGAGAGAGAGAGGAGAGATCGAGAGAGAGACCGAGCGCGTACCACGCATACTCGAAGCGTTGAAATATACCTCCCATTATCAATGGTGCCCGCTTTCCCTTTGGCGTTCATATTCTTACACACTCATCCTCCAAGCAAAATATTACGTGGTTTTATTACCACATATCATATACACAATACTTATATATATACACACCCTCTTCTAGACAACACCTACAGACATCCATACTACTCATATCCCTATGATGTGTGGGGAGAAAAGATATTACCAACATCGTAGGTCCTGCGTGTCGTAGAATTGCGACTAAGGGCGGGGGTAGGTTGGGTTGGCTCCTTACATACCAACCTATTTCTCTTGCTAGGAATTTTGCTAATGGCAAGCCTCGGAGATGGTTTCGTTGGCATCTCGTCCGTAAACGGCCTTTCTAAATTTTCGCGAAATTGTATGAATCGTATACCGCACATTGTATGTAAGAGCAATAAATGTTGAGCAGTACATGTATAGAGGGGGGGGGGGGATTGTCTATAGGTTTTTGGTTTTATTTTATTTTAGAAAGGGCAAATTGATTTTGCTCGCGTGCAGACTGCTGACCTTGCAACAACACTAAGGAGTGAAAGGAAACGGTGTCTTGCACCAACAGATGGCTCGCGATCAGCAAAACATAACCTTTGATTTCAGGCCGCGGAAAAAAGGAAAACGCGGTGCCTGCGGGCACGAATCTGACTGCATCCGGGAAGTGTCTCATCGATTTCGTTAGTCTCCATAAACGAGCGGTGCGAATATCATTGTAGCTCGACACATTGTGAATCGTATGTTCTTGATATTTATATCCGACAGACCTTACAAGTCTCAAGGTGATCCTCTTCTTCCTGGTACTTTGGACCTGTAAGGAGTGTAGCTGAGTGTCAGGGTGTTAAAGTAATTACGTGTGGTATTTATGTGATAAATTCTTTAAAAAGAGTTGTTAGTTTCCATTTTTTAATTCAGTAGTGAATTCATACGTAAGAAATGACACAAAGAGTAAATACTCTGTTATTTAATAAACTTTCACAATACATAAAGTGAATTTCATCACAATTAAGAGCGGCTCTGGTTACGAATAACAAAATATAATATAGTGTGATACTAAAAGCTTAACCCACTGAACTATATATATATAAATGTAAAAACCATTTAGCAAACGATGACTAGATATAGCGACCATTCACAATATTATATATAGATTTAGTTCCCTCTTCAGAAGTAAGTTGGTCCCTTCCGATCTTCAGATCTCTGAAAAAAGTTCTTTCGTCTGGGAAGATCCATTGTCTGAATTTTTCTTCTGGGAGTCCATCATACCACAATCCCTTCCAGTACTATTAGAATGATTACCAAGGTATGGAATACGCAGGATGATGATATGCTCCAGCCAGAATCTTGTTCTGTAGCCTGACAAAGTAAAGCTTAAATTATGGCAATTATGTTAGACTTTGATATTGTATTTTGCTGTGATAATAAAAATGAGTAAGACACATCATTGAATTGATTCTTAAGTACTTTTATACTTAACTTTGGACAAGGTCAAGGTATATGCTGTGGTTGTGTAACGAAGATAATGAAATGCCGTTACCAAATATCTCGTTAACGAGAAGAGTTGACGGAGAGTTATAGAGCATGCTTTACTAAGAATGTGTATATCGGGAGGTCTGCTTATAGTGTCACAACGATAACGCCAGTTGCTTCTTACTTAGGTTTATTATCCGTGGTGGCGGATAAAATTTACTGAAAATATGATATGTTATGGATGCAGTAGCTCCTCTTTCTTCCTTTCTTAGGATATGTGGTTACTCCAGGGTTGTATTTATAAGGTTATGTGGTGTCAACAGTTTGTAAAGTATTGTTGAGGAGAACGTGTACCAGAGAGGCTATGGACTACATGTGAGCTGATGCAGTTCCTGCTCGACCTGGTCTCCCTCCTCATACACTTTTGTAGATTATTGCCGGTGCCAACGCACCGTTTTCCTTTTACAAAAAGTTTTGAAGATGTTCAGAGGGGTGGTTGTTGGACTAGCGTGTAGGAGATTACTGTCCTGTCAAGTCACACTCAAGATTCCTTTTATAATGGTGTGAGTATGTGTGCAATGGGGTGTTACGATTTGAAGTGGCTCTCGAGAAAAATACTGATGAGATAGAGTTGTGTGAAAGTTCCAATTTGGCTATATCAGATACATTAAGGAGTGGATGCACTTCGTATCACCAACGCAAAGGAGCAATGATTGTCGCCAAGGTATTTCTTGTGGTGTGGGGCAAGAGCGTGATGAGCAATTCATCCAGGATAATCTCCTTGGCTTGTCTTTGAGTACCTGTAACATTTCTGATCTTGAGTTATAGTTATTGGAGTATAGGAAATATATGAAGGAGGCTCAACCAGTTCAGAAAATGAAATATTAAATTGTTAAGGTTTTCTATTTAAAAAGAGGTATAACTGACTCTGAATTAAAGGGTGTATAAAGAATAGAGTTTCTAAATGCAAATGAATGGAACATCAGATCAATTGTCTCAAAACTTTCTATTAAAAGTATCCTCACTGTACGGAAAACAATTTGAATATACTATCTTTGTCTGGTCCATTGTGGAGTTTAATGAATGCACAGAGTAGATACTTGATTATATGAAAATGTATATTAGAAAAGTACAGAATCGGAGCGTCAGGATAAAATCTAAAAACCCTCATCCAGTCAGAAAATCAGATTCATATCTGGAATTCTATTTCTGTGTGGTTCTTCTTTTTCTTTTGTTCGATTCGTCATTACTCTCCTCTACTGGTTCTCAGTAGGAAGATAAGCGAATCGGAGTAAGAGGTGTAAACAATAAAAAGATTGGAGTTCTTCTAGAAATAATTTGGAGGTGAGTTCACCGTTTTAGTTGGTGCTCTCGGTGATTTACTCTGGTCATTAGTCTTTTGTATCCGGTGCCTCGTACTACATAGGTCTAGCTTCATTTACATATAATTTTGATGATGGATCAATGGTCCCTCGATACCCTTCCTTTAAATTTAATAATGAGTGAGGTCACCAGGTAAACTAAAATCTTTTAAATATGTCACCCCATTTGACCCAGAGGGTATGGTTGGAACTTAGTGTGTCCATATCATCCAATAACTGAGTAAACCTGTGTGCCAAAGGGAGTTTGGATGAACCCCATGGGCTTGCAATTGAAAGAAATAATGCTCGAGGGATTTTACCTGTTTTGAATGTTTTAATATGTGTATATATTTAGAATGACAGATCGGAATACAAAGTGGGAGTATAGTATCCCAATGACTAGGATCTTTTAGAGACACTCGCAAATACTGAATTAGAGTGCGGTTCACCCTTTCAACAATACCATTCGATGAAGGGTTGTACGGAGTCGTATAAACATGATAGATATTTAGTGATCTAAGAAAATCTTCAAAAATCGGTCCTCTAAATTCCCTAGCATTATCAGACATAAGTCTTGATGGAATCATTGGAAGATATGGGATGATACTTTCTAAAGCGGCAGTTACTATTGCAGTGTGTTTAGTTTTAATCGGCACAGCAGCCACCCATTTACTGTAATGGTCAATGAAGACCAATACATAGTTATTTCCTCTTGTGGATTTTGGTAACTGCATAAGATCAACTGCGGTTAATTCGAATGGGTGATGAGTGTAGATCACAAAATTATTAGTATCAAATTTTTATTAGAAATTTTAGCAGAAACAAAAGAGTGTTAAGAGATAAAAACATCTTGGCAAATAATTCGTAGTTTAGGATGCCATATAATGTTTTCGTAGGGAGAGCATATAGTTTGTCGCTACCCTATATGCACAAATCGAAGTGATTGGATTCAACTGCACGAGCTTGTACTGAGCTGGAGCGTGATCACTGAAACTAAAATAATTGAGTAAAAGTATATTTACTCTGGTTACCAAGTGTGAAATAATTATTGGTTACTTCCTGTTTATCAAAATAGTAAGAAAATTACCGTGTGAGAACGACTAAACAATTTGTAGAGGGGCATCTAAGGGTATGGCACGTTATCTTGTGAGGGTCTTTCAGTGAGAGTCTTATGTTAACTATGAGGGTTATCGCTATTTTTGGGTACATTCTCAGGGAGATATGTTGCTCATTGATTAACGACTCACAGAATCACTGTGAATTTATTCATACTAGAGGAAAAATGTATTTCAATGTGACTAGGGTTTATTACGAGTCAACCGCAAGATACTCATCCTCCCTTCTCACCAGATCTTTACCAGTTCATAATTAGCCAAAGATTGGGGTCTTCCAAGGAATCGATGCTCACCATCTCAATTTCTGGTTTCTGAAGAATATGGTGTGTAATCGGAAGATTTCAGTACTTTTTTGATTAGTAACTGTGTATAGGCAATTATAGAATTGCAACTGAGCTGGTGCTCACTCCTACCAAAAGCGTCATTGTGTGGAAGAACATTATAGCTGTCGAGTATCCTCCTCTACGAAACAAATAACAAACCTTTCCATTATTTCAGCTGCATTGACAGCCCAAATGGAAGGGTGCTCATTTAGTGCACTATTACCGACTAATACGGTGTACTTTGAAAGAGTTAGCTACAATGATCTTGTTGTAACTTGTGTCAAGTGGGCAATTGACTAGTCTATGGTGAGCTTTAATAAGAGTTTGTGAAGTGTTAATTGTTTTTGACTCTAGTTTCGGTACCGTATCAGTAACCTCCATTTTATAGTAGTATTTGCTTGCACAACTATTTTGTCTCGTTAGCGCTATTATTGAATGGCCTACGTGAAGTACTAGAGATATTAGTTGAAAAACACTGAAGAGAAAGGGAATACCACCCTCTCCAGGTGATTGGAAATCCACAAAACCCATCTGGGATCTGCGTAATTTTACAATTCGGTTTGTCAGATATCGTGTGCCTCAGATTTCTATTTGCTGGTTGATGTCTTCGAGACAGTATATCGGCTTACAATTATTTGTATAATTGACTCAATCCTTAAGTATAGATGAAGAAGTTACCATAGTCTGAGAGAATCGTTGAGTTCCTCCAGATGTTCGGGCGATGTGTGTGTGTTAACCAAAGGCATGTTTTGTAGAAATAAACGAGTCTAATGATCTGTGATTGAAGATAAATAAACTAATTAATTTTGTATGAGTGAAAAACATGGTATTAGTGAACGTGGACGGCCCAAGGATAATTGCAGCAACCTCTCTTTCAGATGAGTAGCTTTACCCCCTTTCGAGCCTTTATAGAAAAATAACAGAAGTATCGACTGACAAGACGCATGTGAAATATCAATGTTTCTTTCAATTATCCTGGATTTGAACTGAGACAGGCTCCTTCTGAAATTCCTATTCCTGGAAACAATGCAGTTCTCTCAACGGAGTGCTTGAAGTAAACGCAGGTGGATATTTAGCGTGTGCGATAACTGAGAGAAGACGAATACTGAGAGAAAGGATAGATAAAGTGGGTGTTTTAGTTATAAAAGTTCTTGTGATAAGTTTATTGAAGGCCTGTTGTGGCAGCTGGTCTCACATACGCAGGGAATTACTTTTACATTTCAAAGTAGTGTCAATACGGTGTATAGAGCATATCACTGAGTCATGTCAAGAGACACTATGTGTCCGTGAGCAGTAGAGTAGTTAACCTTATCCATTTAAAACTGTCGATAGGCTATATTATTAATCTCTCAGATTTCCCTGGAGATTGTTTTACTTAATAGCACAACGCTCTTCCTGCTTATAGAAAAATACATAGATATACACCTCAAGGAAAGTTGACTTTTCCTTTATCGTAGTATAAGGTAAGGTTTGTGTGAGGTTTTTGAGAATTTGATTACTAAAAGCCAAATATTAACGATGGACGACTAGTAATGTCACTATTATGGTTCATAATGATCACAGAGAAAATCATAGATGATGAGCACATTCTCCTATGGAAATTATCCATGTACTTTCTCCATGAAGATGAGTATTATATATTA
Source organism: Trachelipus rathkii (assembly GCA_015478945.1). NCBI lineage: Eukaryota > Metazoa > Arthropoda > Malacostraca > Isopoda > Trachelipodidae > Trachelipus > Trachelipus rathkii. The sequence goes on along the minus strand of JABUQX010104434.1, from coordinate 43,236 downwards.
TCTTAATATCTCAAGATAAATGACAGTGACTCTAAGTGACAACTGAGAGAAGGGTCTGCTCACGTTATTAAGCTGCGCTGAACGAGAGAGACGATAATACTGAGAGGGGAGTCCTTAAATGGGGTAACGGAGTGGAGATAAGTAACACAGGTGGTTGTCAATATTATTCCCTCAATTTCAACTCTATGGGAATGGACTTACAAGGATGAGTGAGTCCTGTTTTATAAGTCATAGTTATGAGAAAAATGTTATTAGCTTTAGCGTCGGGATGGCAAATAAGAAAAATAAGGCGGTGTCTATCACGATGGAATTGTGGATGAAGGGAGCTCCCTCCTTGTAGAAAACTGATTGTAGTTTGAGCACGGTAGGTCCTATGGCATAGATCGCATGAGTTCCATCGGGATTTGTCTTTATTACTACCTTGGTGTCTGCTTTTAGTATGGGAGATATGGTAAAATGAATTGTTGTTGATCACTACGCTTCGGCTCTCTGAGGGTGATTTCCTCTCAAACTCCCCACCTCGTATAAGATAGTATTTATGGGTTACATATAGTATATATATAAAATGGCTGTAGTTGAGTGTTGAGTATATATTATTATATTATACTCCGAAGACGCTCAAGGGCAGTTGGATATTTGAAAGGAGTTGGTAATTTAATTGATCACTGTTATGTGTTCTATCAGTGATGGGGTCATGAGTGATCTCCAGAGGCTCAAAAAGCACTTCTTTTAGAGTCGCAGCATGCTCCATTTCACTCTGGTACGGTTTGAGGTTTTGTGTGTCTACATTAATCGACATGCTCACAACTGGTTTAGTAGGATGGATAGGAATGAACACTCTCAGTGAACAAGAAACCAAATTACAAATGATCCTACTTGTGGTAACCCAGCATTTTATTTATGATTGTGTGTCATTATAGAGGTCTGTATCATTTATAACGATTATTAGAACCTAAGGCAGAATTTCTGACACGTGTGAGTACGGTATGATCGCGTTTGATTCTTTGTAATACATATAGATATGAGTGTAGACTCAGAATATGATGTCTCGAAATTAACTCTTTCGTGATTTCATACCCTCTCTCAATATTTGCTTACCTTTTTCGCAAATATGTGTAACCTTTTTAAATTGTAAAAACTTTAGTAGATTTCTTTTATTTTTATAAGTAGCTTGTGTAAGTTATTTTTATTAAAATATTTGTCTAAAAATGAACTCTCAATTGGATAAGTTTCAAAGTGTATTTTCCTTACGTAAAAGATCATATCCAATCATATCCAATGACAACTCCATAGGAAACCACCTCATTCTGGGGCAACTATTTACAAAGTCCTAGAGTGTGTGTTTTATATTTTTGAGAAATGTTGCAATCGAGAGCGTAAGCAGACCCCAAAACTCCAAAAATGAACATCACCGATGCACGGTGATACTAACAATGATTCAGAGTATTAGCTAGCATAGCATATTTTGAACGTTATACTAGTAATTAGTAAAGTAATCTGATATTGTAAAACTACTTAGCTGCAGCTCCTAGTATCTACGAGCAGCCCATCTAAGTTAGTTTGAGGTTAATGAGAGGAGTATTATCTTATTATGATTCCTCCAACAAGAGTATTCTGGCGAGGTTGATTTGACAAATTTCTATTTAAATTGATAGTGCGTTACCGTAATCACGCACGAGGGAGTAGTTTTAGTTGTAGTTGTAGTTAGTCCGTTGGAATAAGAGGTAGATAATTGAATAAGATAAGGTGCACATATGTTACTACAGTATCCTTAAGATGGAGTTGAATCACTGGTGATTAAAAAGTTGAGTATGTTTCGCCAACTTGCGAATCAATCAGTAGTTTGGGTTTTTCTGCGAGGGTTTAAAAGGGTCTAATAGGTTATCCAAGTCCTGGTTAGGAACGTTTAACCTGTAACAATTCCGAGATAACTTCAGAATCGGGATCTGCGTTTCGTCATATATCCGAGGGCTGATAGAGAGTGGAAGAGCAACTGCGGATTCCCATTTGCAGCTTCGACTAGTATCACTACGCTTCCTTTCATGTACAATTGGGGTAGGAGTATACAGGCTTTATTTCCTTTGACAGGTAAGTACCTCTGTGGGGATCACTTCCCACAGAGTTTAAGTGAACAAGTTTTATCTTGAACGTATATGAAGGATTTTGAATTGAACAAAACTTCCACATGCCAAGTGCGGTCTCACTTTAGAACAATGAAGACAATCGCGGAATATTGTGACGATCATATCATCTTCATATATTGTCAATATTTGTTCGTTGAGACAGATTTCTGTACAATGTGCCCTGCTTCACTTACTCAAATTTCGAATACATTAGATTTCTGCATGCATAACATCTTCGATGACATTCTCCCTATTTACCACAAAATTGGCCCAATAAGCTAGATGGACGAATCTTTTACAATGGTGTCCCTTGCTGTTTACAAGTATTTACCAAGAAACGTTACTTCCGGCCACACCTTATGAGTTTGTGTGTCCAGGAGTATTTGCTGTGAGTTTAGTGTTATGTAATTGATTCACTTAAGGGACTATGCGAATGGTGTAATTTAATAGCAGTAATTACTGAATCTTAAGGGACTATGCGAATGGTGTGATTTCTGAATGTTAGATTGTGAGCTGCGTCTGTCTTAGGTAAAATTTTTGACCCTTTCTAGAGGCATATAGAGGTTCTGAAATTATTCGTACGAGCGAGAGATTTTTGGTTACTCAGGAGAGAAACCTCCAGTATACCTCTAGAGTCATTATTTATTTAAATGTCGGAGAGGGATGGGCGTTTAGCTTACACATACGTGCTCTCGGCCAGCAATTTAGTTGGTATTCATAAGATTGTTTGTGGTCCATTGAGATACATTGTATATACATTGAGCCAAACTAGTTGATCTCATAAACACAGGTGGTTGTAGAAGGAAGAGATAATTGCAAGCTTTTCACAATGATGACTGTATTTTGTTACACATGGAAGAAGAGGCGGATTCGATAATCAGTATATCCCCTTGGAGTTTTGATTTTGCGCTTCTATTTTAGCTTTCAGCACATGATCAGATTTGTATGCTATAATATATCTATGTGGTTTTGTTCAATCGAGTATTCCCTCTGTAAATTAGCTTTTGTAGGGCATTTATAAGTGCGTTAGTACGCATGTGAAAAAAAATATTCACAGAGTCAATAGCTCCAATACTAAGAGTGAAAATAGTATCAGGAGTAGTTTTTTAGCTGGTAAACAGTATGTGGAAATTGCTTAGCGATGATGAACATATGTCTCGTTGTTCATAAGCTAGTAGAGGGTTGTAGTTATGATCTTTACTAATGCATCTCCCAGCCTCACAAGGAAGCGTCCTCCGCCCAAAGTCGATTTCTCAAAAATGTAACTGAGATGCTACATGTACATGTTCCTTGTATATTATCAACTTAGCTGCGAATAGTTCGTACCTATTTGATTAATTATATTATCGCGCACCATTTTCAGTTTTTCACATCCGACCCCCCTGACAGAAAATTCCATCATCTTCTAAACAGCAAAATATAAGAATAGATGTTGTTTTAAAGAATAAACGTGCGTATGTCCGTTATTATTTACATTTTTTAGGCGGAAAAGCTTCGAATAATATGCATCAGCAATAATATTTTTTTATATGCGGTAACCTAGCAACGAATTTATCTGTGTGTCAGTGAACAACTGTGTTTATTTGTGGATCAGGAAGAGAAAAAGTAAAAGTTTTGCGTCATCGAAATCGAGCACCAGGAAGTGATAAAATAAATAGAAGGTCGAAAAATGCCATCACTGAAACAGGTGGTTTACCGGATATAGTGGGGTAAGAGGAGTATGGCTGATAACTAGCAGCATGGATAAGTTTACTTCTTCTGGCATAAGAGAATGAGTGCTGTTGAATCAAAATTATGCAGACAAATGGTTTAGTGCAGCAGATTGCATTTATAGCTACATCCTTTCAAAGGGTGTTGAAATCTTCTGAAGATATATATATATAGAATTTTGCTCAATATTATGTTGAAACCTATGTCCCCCTTGGGAATAGATGAGATAACATGAGTTTAAAATAAAACATATGTTTTTACATATTTATATAACGCTCTTTTCAGTGAAAATTATATGTTAAAAAAAATGAAAACTTGTTTTATCCTTCCTCCCCTATGTTCACTTTATTGTTTAATTTGTTAATGATAGCTGTTTATTCATCTGGCTGGTGGAGCATGTGTTAAGCGGTATGTTATGGTGGTCATCAGTTTAGTCTACAGAGATAAAACTTTACTATGTTTGCAATTTATTCCGTTAGGTATTAAGGAAAGTTATGTAAAGGTTAGGTGAAATTTTTGTTAAAATATAACGTATATTATGTAAAGAATCTGTTGTTGTTTTGATAAAAATTTTTGTTAAATATTACCATGGTAATGTAAAATTATACATGATATGTTAGAGACATGCCTCGCTCAAAGTGTGATATTAGGTTACGTTTTTGTATGCTAATGTAGTTACTTTACTGCTTGTTAATGTGCGAAACTTTGTTAATTTAACAGGTTTTGCTGGTGTTGTGCTAGGGTTTGTGTTGCTACATTATATTCTTCTTAAGTTCAGGCGAACGCTATGTTAGCTTTATTAATGTGAAAAATATTTGTTACGTTAGCATATATTCGTTGATCAGTGTCTTGTAACTAACAGACACTCTGTTCTCTTTATGTTTAATTTTATCCAAAATGCATAACCCGCAAATTTGACTTGAAACAATAGATCAATAGATCATGGAAAGTGTCTGGAAGGCAGTTTGAAGGTGTTTTGATTTTAAACTCTGATTTACTGATTTATGCTTTAGGGTATGTAAACGCAAATTTTTTACGTTATAAACATAAAAAGAATAAAAATTTTAGTAAAAATATATATTTTTTGAAACATATAAAATAAAAAATAAATAAAAGTTATGTGTTATGTTATACAAAATATGACTTGAATCAATATATCAGTAGATCAGGGGTGGGGTGGGGAGGGATAGGGTAGGTGGTTTGATTTACTGATTTACTGCTTTAGGGTATGTGAAAATGCAAATTTTTTTTAAGTTATAAACCTGAAAAGCATAAAAATTTAGTAAAAACAAAATGTTTTAAACAAATAAAACAAAAAATAAATAAAAATTTGAAAAAAATAAATAATTTTTTTAAAAAATAAATAATAAAATTTAAAAAATAATTAATATTTGAAAATAAGACCTTGAGTCAACTCAAGCTCCGTGCTCTTCCTCCAGTCCTATTTATCCTTCTTCTCTGTGTTCTCCAAATTTTATCTTTCTATGTCAATTTCCAAGATTTTGTGGCTTAGTCCCTACACCATGTGAGCGTAGTGATACGTAACTTCGTGTGTGACGATGTTACATCGTACGAAAGGTGTATACCGAGTTTCATCCTTCTATGTCAATTTCCAAGGATTTGGGGCACAGCCCCATCCCTCAATGGGCGTAGCGTCATGTTACCTCGGCTGCACCGAGGATACCTTATAAGAAGGGTGTATACCAAGTTTCATCTTTCTATGATCATTTTCAAGGTATTGGGGCTCAGCCCCAACACCATATAGGCATAGCGTCACTTTACTTTGGCTGTACGAGGATACATTATAAGAAGGGTGTATACCAAGTTTCATCGTTCTACAGTCATTTCCTACTTGGATAGGCGGACAGCACCCCCTCTAGGGGGTATACGGTCATTTAACTTCGGCTGCACCTAGGATACCTTATATGAAGGGTGTATGCCAAGTTTCTTCCTTCTACGTCAATATCCAAGGTTTGGGGGCCAGCACCCCCCACGGGTGTTGCATGGTCACGTAACCTCGTCTACGATGAGGATACCTTATAAGAAGGATGCTTACCAAGTTTCAGCCTTCTACGGTCATTTCTTATTTTTAGGGGCCAGCATCCCCCTACGGGGGTGCTTAGTCACGTAACCCCTAAACGGGGCGTCAAGTTTGAGAGAGATACCATGTCTCAAACTCTATCCGGTGCGTGGTGCGGTGCGGCTGCGGACAGTGTGCGTGCAGTGTGAGCCACTTGCGGGACGCGGCTGTTCAACGCTTTGAACAACAATTATACATACAAAATAAACAAATAACAATATAAAAAAATAAAAATTAAAAAAAATAACTAGGTAATGAACCTTAAATATTTCGATCCACCCTTATTAATGTGTGTGTGCATGCTCTCGTGCGTAAAAATCGTAAAATTCGATTTCGACTCAAAATCGATCCCCTATGGCGGATCGATTTTTCGACGCAGCGCTCAAGGTCAAATTTACTTTCACTTTTATATTTTCTGAAGCTAGCCCTACTACTATATATATATATAATAATACTATATAATATATTATATATATATAGTGATAATATGAGTATATATATAGTATATATATATATATAATTATATATATATTATGATATTATATATATATATATATATATATATATATAATTTAGGCGAAGTTAGGTAAAGTTTGGCTAGGTTAGGTAAAATTTTATATCTTCATGAATTTGCCTAAATTGTGAATTGTGCATATATATATATATATAGTATATAATATAGTAATAATAACTATAAAATATAATATATATATATATATATATATATATATACTATAATAATATATAATATAATATAATATATATATATATATAGTGATATATATATATATATATATATAATATATATATTATATATATATATAATATATTATATATGGTTAATGTGTTTTCATTGAATTGCTGTCAGTGAATTGTTGTCGGTATCTCTTCCTAGACCCATAATTCCAAATTATAATTTTAAAAAAATGATTATTATTATTATTATTATTATTATTATTATTATTATTATTATTATTATTATTATTATTATTATTATATTAAAATTATTATTATTATTATTATTATTATTATTATTATTATTATTATTATTATTATTATTATTATTATTATTATTATTATTATTATTATTATTATTATTATTATTATATAGTAGTAGTAGTAGTAGTAAGTAGTAGTAGTAGTAGTAGAGTAGTAGTAGTAGAAGTAGTATAATTATTTTTGTCAATAATAGTACCGTCATAATCATAATTTGTATTAGTTTTTGTAGTATTGAAAGTATTAATAGTATTAGCAGTGGTAATAGAAGTAGTAGTAGCAGGAATAGCAAGAATAAATAATTTAATATTATATTTCAGATGATTTATGGGAAGAGTTTATTAATCCTTGTAATTGTCGTGGAAGTGTGAAGCAGTAATCACAGATCCTGTTAGATAGAGTTTATCACTAAAGTACGAATACATATGTAAGTAGGCCCACGAGACAACAATTGAAGAAATTGTATATGATGAAGACGTGAGTTTAAAATAAATTTTCAGGCTCATGTCGATTATCTGCCTCCAGTTAAGGTTAATTTTTTTTAAATCTACGAAATCGAAGTGTTGAAAGCTCTCTTGGTGCCACATGCTTGTTTTTTTTCTGTTTTTTTAACAAAGTGAAATAAATTATAAATATAAAAATAAATTACATTATATATACGTTAAAGTAAAGCTTACGTTAAGGTACGTTATATATAGTTTAAATTATATATAAGTTAAGTAAAGGTTATAAGTTAAGTTAGTTTACACAGATTTGAACTTTTTTTTAAAAATATTTTTAAGCCTGCTCCACACATGCGGAGTTTGTCGAATTCTTTGCCAAACACCGTATGTGTTTATGGGTCAGTTTTGGCAAAGCTTTGCTCATTTGTTTTTTTTTTTTTCCACAAGCGATGGAAAAGATTTGTGCATTGGGCCATTTTTGGCAAAGCTTTGCCAAAAATGACCCTATCACACGGGGTAAATGTGGTGAGAAGTAAATTCGCTTATGAGGAAAAAACAAATGCAAAACGCAAAGATTCAAGGGTTTGACAAACTCCCCATGTTTGGAGCCGCCTTTAAAGGTGTGAAGCTGCTTTAATAATAAAGTTTCAATTTGACTTTAGGCATTTTCACTTCAATTTTATGAAATATTTTCGAATTCATACAATCGATATGTTTATAACAAACACAAACATTATAGTATTATTTCAATGTACTTTTATTAATTCTGTTATTATTACAGGTATTTGAGAAATTAATTTTTCCTGTTCTCGTTCCTGTATTACTTCTGACAATATGTGTTGGAGCGGGAGTACTTTTATGGCAATATTATTATTTGATTCCTATACATATGAATATCAATCACGATTATCTATCTAGTAAGTCGTTATTAACATATTTTCAGATCATAAAATCTTTGTTATTCATTGATGTTAATAATATTTCAATTATTTAATTACAGTATATTTTTAAAATAACATTAACTTATATAATTTATTGTTTATATTCTAATTCAACTAGCATATTCAATAGTAGGATCTATACTTTGGTGGTTGACTGGAAATAAGGAAGATATATTCGTCATAAAAACATCTTTATTTGCCCTTGGTGTTATTTTTGTCCTGACATTAATTTCCATCCAAAATAGGTAAGGATTCAGAACTAAATTTTACAACTAGTTATCGGTCCTATCTATCTATCTACCTATCTATCTATCTATCTATCTGTCTATCTATCTATCTATCTATCTATCTATCTATCTATCTATCTATCTATCTATCTATCTATCTATCTATCTATCTATAAAATTAACAACAAGCATTTAACGTTTAAGCTTGCTCATTTAAAATATTGCATTATTTAAAAATAAATTATTTAATTTCAAAAAAAAAACTTTACTAGTAGCTAGCAATAATGTTAGTGTATTCAAATTGTAACGACTTCTCATTCTTAATTTCAGGAATTACTTCAGAAGCAGATTGGTAGTTCGTCGACTACAACTTAGATTATAGAAAGATACTAAGAGCATTCACTTATATTGCTATGATATTTTTCGTGAAATTATCGTGTAATATACAAATATATATTTTATATTAATAAATATATATAAAAAAAATATTATTTGTTAATAATTTTTTCTTTGCATATTTCTGCTTAATGATATATATATATATAGTGATATATAGTATATATACTATATATAGGATATAATTTATATATATATTAGTAATATACTATAATATATATATATATGTAATATTATATTAAGATAAGTAATATATATAAAGATATCAAAAGATATATACAAATTAAATATATAAGTATTTATAGAGATATGCATGTAATATATCTAAATATGTATAACTGTGGGTAAATAAAAATATATATATTATATGTAATATATATAATATATAATATATATATATTATATAAATTATTTTTTTTTTTTATTATATTTTTATATATTTATATATATATATATATATATATATATATATATATATATATATATATATATATAGTAGTATAGATATAATATATAATTAATATAAATATAGTTAAATATAATTATAATATATATAGCAATATATATATATAGTATGAGTATAGTGAGTATTATAATATATATAAATAGTATATATATATATATGTATATATTATATATATATATATATATATATATATATATTAATATATAAATATATATATATATATATATATATATATATATATATATATATATATATATAAAATATTTCTAAAAAAAAAAAAAATATATATATATTTACTATATTTAGATAATATATATATAAATATATATATATATATAATATATATAGTATATATATATATATATAATATATATATATATATATATATAAATATTAATTATAATATATTATATTATATATATATATATATACTTATATATATAATAAATATATAGTATATATATATATATACTATATATATATATATATATATATATACATATCCGATTTTCACCAAATAAAAAAGCTATACGCAACTTTCTAGCCTCAAAAACGTCGTTTTACTGTGTCTCTATTGATTTGCATTGTATTTTCATTTGAAGAAATACCATGTCTCCAACATTTTAGAGTTCACCTCCTATATAACGTTTGCTGAAATGCCTTGAAACTTGAACTGTACAAAGATGGGTCTATTATCTAAAACTTTTTTTTGTGGGGAATTTTGAAACCTGAAATTTTAGAAGTTTATCCCTTATATTCTACGCGAGGAAAATATATGATAAGTTCTTAGAGAGAAGTCTCTGAGAGAGTGTAGAGAACAAGCTGAATGAGGCACAGCGTGGGTTCAGACCTGGAAGAAGTACAACAGATCTCATTTTCAGACTCAAGATGTTAATAGGAAAAAAATTGAGAGTGGGTAAGGAAAATTTACAGCATTCATAGACGTTGAGAAGGCTTTTGATACTGTACCAAGAGAAAAGCTGTGTGAAACCATCATCGTCCAGTACTATAGAGTAGACCCTAAGTTAGTGCGTCATCAAATTATGTAAGTAAATATTGAAAGTACAGCTAGAACAGCTCATGATATGAGTGTCTGGTTCTTAGTTGGGTCTGGCTTTAGGCAAGGAAGGTGCTATCATCGCTACTTTTTATTATCTTCATGAATAACTGCATAAGAGAAGCAGATATGGGAGAGGAATTGAGAATGGTGCTAGCACATGCAGATGACATAGAAATAGTAACTCGAGAGAAGGAAACTCTGCATAGTTATAGAATGGTGGGGAAATATATTGCAAGAGCTAGGAATGAAAATGAACAAGGGAAAGATGGAGCTGATGAGAGTAGCGAGAGGACGGGAGGGAGTTGAAATTGTTGTGGATGGCACAAGATATAGAGAGCTGAAAGGTTTAACTATCTGGGTGTTGTATTTCAAACTTTCTCATTTATCGACGAAATTGAATTTAATAATCATACTGATCAACGAATATACAGACGTATAACGTTACCACATTCAAAATTAAAGCTAAACTATGATGTAACTGGAACTAGAAAATTAATGTACTACGAATCAAAACACTGACGCATGCACCTTAAGCCCGAATAAACTGCTATCATGTACAGTTCCTATTGTGACTTGACAATGAGTAAGTACGTCACTAAGCAATTAACATGTCAAAATACTTTATGACCTATTCACTAGCTTTTTTATCAGAGCAATGGTCTCTAACATGAATTCAATGCTAAATTTTATTATTATAAGCTTATCTCTTTTAGACTTACACCACCTTCCTGCTCTATATACAAAGAGTTAAAGAGAGAATGATCTTTAGCTTTAACCATTTCATGAAAGTGATGCAAAATTACTATTTATTTATATCAAACGATTATACTGGTAAAGGTCTGGCAGACATACGGTGCATCTACAGCCCAGGTGATTAAATTGCCTACACTGTATCAGATATAAGAGAGCTGTGTTAATAGATAAATCAGTTAGCTACTCAATGGGGTATTTCTATAATCAAGGCTCTTACGATCTAACACTTTAAAAGACAGCATTTCGTTAGATCCTGTGTGGTATGACCAGTTATCCGAAGTTTTTTTTCAAATCAATACTTTCTGAGGGTTAATCCAATTAAGTTCAGATTAAAAACTCAGAAAGTGGTCTTCCATAGTCTGAAACTGTCTCACCGACTTTAGAAACCTATACTTTGACACATCAAGTGTCAAAACCTAACGACGTTATGGGAATTTCCAAATCAACTGCCAACATGACTTAAATTTCCTGCCGTTCGGAAGCTCCAGAGCCTCCAAAAATGGTCTCCGCGACCTTAGAAACGCGTCGTCGTCATTGACGTGCAGTGATGCCACTGGAAAAAAGCCAAACTCCTCCGGAGTTGGGGGTCATCAACCAAGTCAGCTGCTGACCAGACCTGGTCGAAATGCGGTCAGTTTTGGTCTCCATACTACTTATGTCAACATCAGTTATAGAGATATTTCTGATAATATTGCTGTAAAAGAGATGATGAGACGATTTGAAAGTTCCTTCCAATCAGGTGGCAAGTCTACTTTTTCCAAATTCAAATTAGTAGCTACAGTATTCATGATAGCAAATGGAAAAGGTAATGACTGTAACATTAATGTATTCGAACCACAAAACGTCAGTTTCAAGCATTCTCACATTACTAAAGTTCATCTTGAGAAAGGTGCTCTAGGGTTTCAAATATAAGCTGTTTCCCTGCTTAGGAAAATAACTTCGTAGAGTTCATAATAACAACTAGTGTAATATAAGTACAAAGGCAAACCTAACATACGTCGCGTATGAATAATCAGCTAAACATGCCTGAAAATCCCCTTACTTATCAAAGGTTAAAGTAGCTATAGGTCAATTACAATTACTCATATGCTCCCACTTTCCGGCATATCAGGCAAACCAGTAAAGTCGTATCATCAACAAAACTCCTTAACAATAGGTGACAATACTATTCACAGATACCACCATGCTTGAACTATAAATTAACACTATCGTCAACAAAGATGTCACTCAGTTTTGAGCATCACAGTCAATCTGAGGTGAGTATGAATAACATATGACATTAGAAAACTTCTAGGGCAAAACCTACCATTACAGAGCAAAAACTTAACTAGGCTCACGATTTCTAAACATAATCATCGTCAGTTTAACACATGTAATATCTTCACAAAAACTCAATCACTTCTCTAACAATCGTGTTATTTTCACATTGTTATAGTAATATTAATCATAACGCGTACCCAACTTACGAACTAACAGTTTTAATTAATCATAGAGAATATTCTATAAGGCAACACAATTACATTCTGAGAGAAAACCCAGGGGGGATGCGCCCCTTGAAAGGGTATGAATCTTGAGAGGGGGGATCACCCCGAAGGGGTGTAAGCAGGCATTACCCCTCCGAAGGGGCTGAGGCCCAAAGCCTGTGTGTGAGGTGATGGAATTTTGGGAATAATCTCTTTTATTGTTCCTCCACTGCACAAGGTTGAGGTTGAGTTTTTTTGGAAGTTTCTTGTAATGATTTCTGTTTTGCGTTAAGGAACCTAAATAGACAGCACCGGCTATGTTGCTTTGCTGTTTTAAGTCCCCTCTTTACCACCAGGAAGCTTTTTGTTCAGCTTTGGTACGTCGAGACTAGGTGAACCAGCAACATAAGTTATTATAACCCTTTCTATAACATCTCTATAGTGGGAGAGTTAAATAGCTTTTTGTTTTTTGGTTAATTTTTATCAAACGTCTTTAATAAACGAGTTGAATACCTTAAGTTAAATATATTACTTTTTAACAGTTATTAATTTTTCTCGGTTCTTTACGCTCCAGTCAAGTTTTCCTTTTACAAAAGCGCTCCAACCTTTAGAAAAAAAAAACCAGAAAATGCATTTTCAATATGTATAACATATAAAATTATATACAATATAAAATATTTTTAATAGGAAAACATTATTTATTATATCATAAAGCAATATATATCATATTATATAATGTTATCCTAAAAATAAAATCATATTATAAATATAAACTACATTTTAAGTTTTATAAATTATGAAATATATTTTTCGTGTAAAGTAGTTTTGAACTTATTCTGATTTCCCTTTTCTATAACGTTTTTCTAAAGCTCAACGATCATATTTGAGCTATTTTAAATGATTAAAAAATACTTTTAAAATACATTATTTTATATATTATTTTAACAAGAGCACTATATAATACATCACACCCTAAAAGTGGAACGCATTTTTATTCTAAATTAAATTTAAACACTGAATGCATCAAATATATTATTGAAAAAGTTCTTTGAGCATTGAGTTACGTCTAGACCAGTGGTCTCCAAAGTGGGGTACGCGTACCCCAGGGGGCACGCAAAGTGATGTTTGGGGGTACATCAAAGAAGTAGGCTCACGATCACTTGCGAGTATATGATCGTGCTTCACGTGAGTGCGAGGTTCTCCCATTATATTATATTAAATTATACTATATTATATTATATTATATTACATTATTCTATTATATTATAGAGGTACAACTTATAATTATTTTCGTCTGCGGGGTACGCGATCAAAAAAGTTTGGAGATCGCTGGTCTAGACGACACTAAAGTTTGTTCCTGCTGTTCAGTGGATGAAGTGACAGCTTGTGAAGGCGAATCATCATCCGATTGAGGAACCATTTAAGAAGGCGAATCAATATCCGATTGAGGAACCTTCTGTGTAGTCGAAAGGAGTACCGCAGGCTTCAGATGACTAATGCTAACGACATCCGTCTGTCCATCAAGAAGTTGTATCTTGTAGTATCGATCCATCCATTGAAGAATCACGTAAAGATCAGAAAAAGGTGCTTCCATACTCTTCCAAATGCGGTCGACTCGAAGAATGACATGGGTATAGGTATGAAGTGCGGAAGGAATATATTATGAAGCACTGGATGGATGAAGAGGTGGTAGCTGTCGAAAATCCAGTTCCATGTGAGCCATAAATTTTCTCATGAAGTCGTTGTAAGAATCTCTGTTTTTAGGTGCTTGAAGAAGTTTTAAATTACAAAGAGGTGTTTATTCCGGTTATTGATTGAAAAAGAAAGAATCCAGAGTCATCAGGAATGCAACGAAAATTTAGCATTACGATTGGAAGAAGAATAAACCAGTTTTTTTTTCACGTGCCCTGGATATCATCTTTAGCGGATCGATGAGACCCCTCGAGTTTGGCGATTTGATGAATTGGGGTTAAAGCGCTTGCCAAGTCTGTGAAGCCCAATTAAATTTGATTAGTTCGGTGAAAATCTCCTTCAAAATGTGGTCCTCTATCTGAGATTACATAGAGAGGCATTCCAAATAGAGGGTATTCCAAATCTTGATATCCATTGCATGAAGACAGATTTTGAAGTCGTATTAACCAAAGAAATTACTTCTGTTACTTAGCTTTTTTGCCGATGCAGGTGAGAAGATATCTGAAGACAAGAGCCGAAGTATCTGTAAAATAGGATGAACGTAATGGCTCCATGATGTCGATATGTACTGTTTTAAAACGCTGTGACGGAATTTCTATTGGAGCAATATGTAGTTTCGTATGGCGATGAATTTTCGAAAGTTGGCACTGTTGACAAGAACTAACCAAAAGTTCTGATGTCACGATCCGTTAGACCAGAAATACCTAGTCTTCATAAGACGCAGAGAAGCCTTAACTCCAGGATAAGACATCTGATAAAAATTGTTGAAGATCTGTTCACGACAAGGTTTTGGTAAAAATGGCCGCGGAAACGCTGAGGAGGTATAACACCATTCTTGAAGATTACAGTATCTTGTATATGGTAAGAATTAAGACCAGGATGAAAAGTGTAGTTTCTTTGTTGATTGAAGGCGAGTGATGGCAGGTAAATCGTAAACATTTACTGTTACCGAGGATATCTGGGAAAAAGCATCTGCTACAATATTATCATCTCCTCTAAGATAGATCACTGAAGAGTCATATTCTGTTAAGGCAGGAAAGTGACGTTGCTGACAATCACTATTTGCTTGCTTCCTAATTTAGAAAACTGGAATGAGAGGTTTGTAATCAGTGCACAAGATGACATTTCTTCTTTCTAACATGCTTGAAATGAAGAACAAATTAGTAGGCTGTTAGAAGTTCACGGTCGAAAGCTGAGTATTTGCGTTGTTGCTTTGATAGCTTTTTGCAGTAGAAATATATAGGTACTGGCTCTCCATCAACTATCTGATGAAGGGATGATCCTATAGAAGTCTGGCTACTATCCGTTACAAGTTGAAGATGGCTTTCGTCTGGCAGAAAAAGTGGAAGGGTTGTGGAGTTTTGAAGTTAATTCTTGATTTCAATGAAAGATTTTTCTTCTTCTGTGATTCACGAAAGAGACTTATCTTTTGGATGGTTTTTTGCTTTTACTGATAAAGGAAATACAAGTTTTGCAAAACAAGTGATGAAACGGCGGTACTATCCAATCATCCCCAAGAATCTTCGAAAGCTGGTTAGTCTCGAGGAAGAGGGTACTTGGAAATTTAGGGACATTTTTTCTGATGGCTTTAAGAACTCCCATTTTTCTAAAGAGATTTTGAAAAAAAATTCTTCAAGAATCATGAATACTGTTCTGCGATGTTCTTCATGCTGTTCTGGAATTGATGAAAAAATTACCAAGTCACCTAGATATACGCAGACAAAAGGAAGATGTCTGAAAATAGAGTCCATTTTTCTTTGAAAAATAGGTCCTGCATTCTTTAAACCAAATGGCATAGAAAACCATATTCAAAAAGACGCGAAAGGAGTTGTGATAGTATTAGCAGTACTATTTGATTATCCTTCGTCGTATTGGAATTTGAAATGATAAAAGCCTTGGGATAGCGGCCACAGGGGAAGACTGAAGCTTAATGTGCTAGAAGGACTGTTCAATCTATGTAGGCGTTGGAGAATTGAATGTGACGCAAGTGGTAGCCCAATCTCATTTTGTTGGCAATTCAAAGATCTGTTACACCACCAAAGTCTGCAGTCCTGTTTTTTTTATGTGCACCAGTATGGAGGAAAGCGCAGAAGACTTTGGAGATCTATAATTTTATCTTCAAAGAGAGGTGATGAATTCTGCTTTGCTGACTTTTAGATATTTAAAGGAAGATGACGTGCGTCTTTCAACAACTGAGGAATAAATCACCAGTCTCAGGAGTGAACAAGTTCCTTGGATTAAACTTGATATTTCGTCAAATCAATAGTGACGTTTAACAAAAGGAACTCATGAAGCAAGATGACATATAGGGAGTCTTCATGTTAGCGTTTGATTATAATGGAAGAAATTCTTCAAGAAGAGTACTTGAAGAGAGACTAGAAAGGAACGATTTTGTGTCATAATAGAGTTGTTCTTTTCCCACAAACTTGATAATTAGGTATGTTAATTGTATAAAAAATTCACGACTAATATTGGCATTGCGATATCAGCTACTATGAAATTAAATTCTCGACGAAGCTTCTTGATTGGCACATATGTCGCTATTTCACCAAGACACTTGATAGGCGAGAATTTGCTGCTGAACAATTATTGATGATAGTTGCAAATAGGGACATGATGGTTACCATCGAAGAAGGTAGATTTGCCCTTTCTAAATAACATCCATCACACCTCTCTCCTCTTCTCCATAAACATGTATTCCTCTGACATTCCAGTGTACCCATACGATTCATACATCCCACGAAAGATAGAAGGCAGCTTACGGCGATTACGACCTTCTCCGAGCATTCCTTGAAAAAAGATAAAGTGGCAGTGGGGCAGCCAATCTAACTTTACTACCATCCCTTTAGTCCTCTTCTACGACACGCAGGACATACGATGTGGGCAATTCTTTCTCTCCCACACATAGGGATTATAAGGGATAGGGATGTCTGTAGGATGTTGTCTAGAAGAGGGGTGTGGATAAAGTATGTTATATTCTATGTGGATTAAAAGGTGGGTGTTGTGAGATGTTGTCTGGATGATGATGTTGATCTATATGTGAAACACCAGAATAAAGGGGGAAAAACCATTAGGCAATGGTGAATTGAGCATGGTTGGAGAACTCCTACATAACCATAAGCCAAATGAGTAGGATAATATGTCATCGCTGCAAGTGTATTAGGCGCTACTCTACTCTCTAACATCTGCTTCAATCTCTCTCTCTCTCTCGCTCTCTCTCTCTCTATATGTATAAAAATAAATTATAAATATATAAAATATATATTATAAATAACTAAATTTATAAATCAATTAAATAGTGAATAGTATATATATATATAGAATAAATAGTATATAAGTAAAAATATATAACAATATATATAATATTTGAATAATATTAACAATATCTGTAATACTGATTTTAAAGAAATGACTTTAAATTTCAAATATACAATGGTATATGATAAATATATAAAATATTTATATATATTATATATATATATATAATATTATTATATAATATATATATATATATATTATATATATATATAATATTATATATATATATATATGTATGAATAGAGTATAAATAGATGAGACTAAAGTAGTTGGTGGTGTTTACCATATAAGAAATATATAATATAGAATGAGTATATAGCGTGATATAGATGGCGGGTATCATATATGGAGTTAATAGCATAGTATATCGACTAAGGAAGCATTCATAATTATTGATATTAGTAGGAGGGCCTAATGTTAGATATGAATATAATGAGAGATCAGAATTAGATTCCGTAAAATGATTATAAAGGTAATAAAATTATTTACAATTATATAAGTTTATTTTAAATAAAATAGCATAAAGCTTTCGTTCCTATGCTGAAACCTCCATTTTCATTATATTTATTTTTTTTAAAACTAGACATTAAAAAGCAAAAGGGGAAGGGGGGGTGGGGGGGGGAGGGGGGATAAGGGTTACTGATTTTAAAGCTTAGATTAATTTAAATTTGTTAATAAAAATTTGGGTGCCTCAAAATATTATTTGCATATAAATGTCAATGTTTAAAAGTCACGGAATTTTTGTTTTTTATTGAAATTATTGTGAATTAATGATGCAAAATAAGATGCGATGTGTGTTATTATTTTGATAAGTGAGGTTGTGATACTACGATGAAGATATTCAGTGCTCATTTTGGTTAATGCTACTGTAATGATGAAAGTATTGTCGATGGTGTGTCATGAGGAAGAATATGTGATTAATCGAGGTGTGAAGTCGAGATAATATATATGTAGCTTTAGGATCTACTCGAGTTCAGCTGGCAAGTCTCCCCGACCATCGCTAGAATTACTACTTATAGTTCCCTATACCTAATCGTCGATATGCTTTGGTGACTTCTATCAATTGCCGTGTCTGCGCTTGAGTCAATAAGAAACGATGATTGCTCTCTTATTAGTGGGTATGTACACTAGATAATATGAGATTATGTTCGCAGAATTCAATCTGAGAAATGTATGTAAGTCTTGAATCTAAGTATAGTGTTATCTTAAAAAGCGGTTAAGTAGATTAAATTTCCTTGACAACGCTCGATGTATTTTGACATCTTATAAAATATTAAGTTTGGAATGGAGATTACTTTGATACCGAATCTCAAGTTGACCGACTCGTGAGTATGAGTTGATTAAAGGTGTTGTAGTCCTAGTGTGGGGATGCTAAATAATGTGAATTCATTCTTGATAGGTATGGATAGTATATTCAATTAGCTAATTTGAGATAGTAAATAAATACATAGACATAAAAATTAAGTAATTACGTTCATAATTTTGTGCTTGCAAACTACTACTCTCTGCTCTCTCATCACTGATATTTAAATAGTATAAGAACAAAAAAAATAAAGCGTTGATTTATTTTAATTTCTTTTCTGCTCAGTGTGTTTAAAAATAAGGGTAAGGGAAGCCATTATAAAAGTGCAGGTGGATGGTAAGGTATATTGTGAGTTGATTGACACTTATATCACTATATATGGCTAAAAATATTATCTTAATGGATATTGTCTCCTCCTCCATATAAATTGTAACACAGTATTCTCCAAATACTCTAGTTGTGTAGTCTCCTGCGACTATTGATGCTTTACTGCTTTTATTCTGCAGTAAATACTGACGAGTGTATATGTGTGTATCCTATACAATATCTCTATCAACTGATTTAGGAATTAAAAAGATCAGTAGATCATAGTTTTCGGTAGCTTCATAGATCAAAATAAGATAAGACACATCCTCAACAAATAATTTAATCAGTGCGCCTAACATCTCTAGATCTTAAGTTTCATGTTGTTGATTCTATATTAAGGTTATTCAATAATGACGTGCGAAATTTATATATAGTCGATTATAATTGAGTTAGTATTGTTGATTGCTAAATTTTCGGCAATCATAATTTTTATTCATATATTTTGTTGTTTCTATCTGTCAATTTAGTTAGCGTGATGTGTTTCTTAAGCTTGCTCTCATTAAAGCTTTTAAGTGATGTGAGTGAGATGCATCCATATTGATAAAATACAGAATTGTTTTATTCAATGTAGTGATAATATAGAAAGAATATGTGTTTTAGATTATTATATTATTCCAAACTCACAATATATAGAAGAAATTGATAAGGAATGATTGTGTGTGAGTGTTAATATACTGTATTGGAAAATTTTAAATGAGACATGTATCACATGAAAATTTACATATTTGATTAAATATAATGAGATATACCAAATTTATATCTAGGTCGCTACTAAGTTTTCTGTAAAATGACGATCGCAACCTAGTATCCTGTAATATAAAAACGAGTACTTATGAAGCTATAATTGGAATAATAATTGTCCATGGGAGTTTTTTTTTTCGTTTTAAAGGTAGGTAGATAGTCCCATACTATCACTTTATACTCCTAAGTTGACGCAGATTTAAACCATGGAAGTTTTTGAATAGTATAATACATTATTAACAATGTTACTCAAAGAGTGTGCGAAATTTACTCCATGTGTTTTATCTGGTTCTTTGCAGTATACGCTCACCACATGTAGTGAATAAATGATTAAGCTAAGCAGAAAAAAGTCATGTATTATAGAGTTTATTTATATCTCGATATATGAAATCGAATAAGAACACTTAGTTTATATATTCTATATGTGATTATGTAATGTAGTAGTGTAGTGTAACTCAGAGGAGTGGAATATTGATAATTTTGTTGAGAATAAGGACAGATACAAGATATCACAGTGCTAATCAGTTATATAAATGTGATGAAAGTATACTATAAAGGTTTTTGATGATAGTTAAAGTTATTATAATACTATATGAATATATATAAAATATTATATATTCCAGGGTTATGTAAAGCCAGATATTATATTATTGAGTAGTAGTGCTTCTATATAATAATATTGAGTAATAGTAATTTGTATGTTTTATGAGAATATAATTATTAATAAAATATAGATTTTAATGGTGGGATTATATATATTATAATATAATAATAGTAAATATATAGGTGGAAGGCGTTACATAACCTCCTCTCCAAATAATAGTAGACTCTATGATAGTACTAATACTGTAGACGAGATCATAAATTTAGATCTCGAATAAAGCTCGTTCTCTGGCTCTCTGGTCTCATCTCCACATCTCAAGGATAATATCTGATCATCACCTCGCACTGCTCTCAAGATACAGCGCCTGATTGCTCCGTTTAGTCCTGTTCCCATCCTGAGAAGTATATTGTAACGTATTGCACTCGCGGTCATTTCGCTGCAATATCTATTAGCGGCGGAATTCAGTACCTATATTACTCCTTATCATCGTAACAACTCAATCCTCTCTTCTATCACTTCTTGGTGGGTACCAGCTTCTGTCGTTCTCTAAATTACTTTCATATTCTTACTCTCTCACCTCACCATTTATTCTACTCCTTTACACTAGGCCTACCATATGTTCTGCTCATATCCCTGAATAATTTTATATCAGTAAATACTTTTTTACTCAAAATCTTCTTCACCTTTAACTCATTTTTCTATTAACCTCACTCGTAAACCTCTCTATTTCACGACGCGTGTTCTCTCCTTAACATCTATTAACCTTAAAAGCCTTCTTCCACTCTTCTTCTCTTCCTCCATCTTCTCTCTTCTGCACCTCTCTCCCCCTTCCCAGCCCTCTTAGTACCCAAACACTCACATTTATCTTTTTAAATAATGCTCCATTCTTAGCAGTCCCTCCATTCTACTCCGCTATGATTCTTCATTGACCTTACTTCAACCTTTGAACTACCTTCTTCCACTTCATTACCCAACTCCTCACCTTTATCGTGGAACTAACCCCTTTTCCCTTTTACAATGATCTTTTCAAAAAACAAAGACTACGTTTCTCTCTCTTTATTTTGCTGATTTCTCGCTTACTGTTTTTATACTCTTCATAATGTGCTAATTGCAATACTTTTATGTAGTCAAAATCCTATGCACCAACAAAAATTGAGGAACCAATAAACATTATTGACTAGTTTCTTTTCCGTACGTCGTGACTACCTCCTCCTTATCTCCTGATCACTTTCTCTATTTCCCACCATGCACATATATTCCCAATCATTCCCCTCTACTCCGCTTTTCAGACTTTGATATTCTCAGATCTGCAACTGATGTCGATCGCTAAATTATAAAATCCTCTTCTCGTCTCTAAACAACAGAATCCCCCCTTTGACACCTTCCCTCCACTCTCCTCCATCCCTTTCTACTTTCATCCACATCTATTCCTCTCTTTCTCCTTATTCGTTACTCTAAAATTCTATTTCTTAGAACGTCTTATTATCAGTTATCTCCTACTTACACATCTCTTTATCTATCTCATACTCTATTCATATTAATCTTCCTCCTTATATACTATCACTTCGTCCGCACTCCCTTTATTTATTTTCTTCGAAAACCTAACTCCTACAACTCTCTCTTTTTCTCCTCACTACTTATTCCACTACATTCCAGATACTCAGGCGTTTTATAGTTTCCCATACTTTTGCTTTTTAATCTTTACTTCTACTATCATATATCATATTCTTGTTCTTGTTTTTTACTTTTTCTTCTATTTCTCTCTTCAGTCTCTTTATTTTTTTACTTTTGTTTTTTAATCTTTCAGATCTACGAACAGTACAGTTAGGCTTAATGTCTATATTGGAAAACTCTATATCTATATCTCTTCTCTATATTTTCATCTACTCTCTTCATTCTCTCTTCATCTCTCTATTCATCTCTCTTTCTATATGATCTATATATATAATATATATATATATATATATTATATATTGATAATATATATATATATATAATATATAATATATATATAATATATAATATTAATAATATATTATTATATATTAATATATATATATAATAAATACTTGCTAGCACCCTCTCATAATGTGAGCCAATGTATTTACACGACTCCACCACTATATATGGTATATATATATATAATTAATATAATATATATATATTATATATATATTAATATAAATATATATATATAGATATTAATTAATAATATATATTAATATTATATTATTATATTATATATTTATAATAATAATATTATATTATATTATTAGAGAGCCTAACAAACAAAAAATATCATTAATGATTATATAATTGGGGATAATAAAATCAATAAACTAATTAGGCGAATCTAAAATCAATTCCTATAAAGTTTCGCTCTACGTTCTTAGCTTATAAATTCATCTTAATTGTGTAACTGGTTTGACAATAATTCGTTAAATACAAGGAATTACACTATTCACGTCATAGAGAAGAACGCAGACAGAAAGAGTATAATTATAGAATATTTTCTATTGTCTAGAAATCAATATATTGATGAATCTGTTATGAATAATTCTATGGTTCAACTTAAAACTTCTTTATTTGGTGTTGGACACAGGGACTGCAAATTTTAGGAATATTTCCTCTAAGTATAAAGTACAGACTATACTCTATGAGGAAACAAAGAAGTACAAATTAAAAAAAATAAAAAGTTAAACTTTTTGTTGTATTTTAAGCTCCAATATGTCAAAGATAATGACTTTTTACAATATAATGGATTCAAGATATTAATATTAAGTTATAATCTAAGATTTCTTCGTCACCGCATAGTCCGAGGGAAACAACAAATTGAATATATCATAATAATAAATTGGTGTTCAAGTTGCGTGCTCCTCGAGACTATTTTTATAACGATTAACATTCTAACAACATTTGGCGATTTTATTTTCGTATTTCAAGCATTCTCTTATTCATCTCAGTCTAATTTATTCATATATTTAGTCAACGACCTTCTATTTGTATTAATCTCTTTCCTGTAATTTATTATAAATGCAACTGATAAGATAGAAGAGGGTTATAATCATAATTGCATTAGCATGTACAAACCAATATAGTGTAAAATTTTCCTTACAGCTGTTACGTGTTGAAATTAACCTATTACTGCATGAAAATTAGTATTAAAGCCATAATCAAATTATTGTGCTAATATGCACGTTATAAGTTTATAACCATATTGAAAACAAAATTAAAACCTGTGTTTGTCAAACTATCCGAACTATCTCTTTAGTTTTGTAAAATAGTCTCGTATAATAGTTTTAGATTCATAAAACGCTACTTATAACTACTTTCATTTTCCATTGAAATTAGTAATGTTTTTTTCCTTAGTTTTAATTCCAATAAACTAAAACTATTGCTGATAATTATTAAATACATTTATATTTGTCCCCTTTTGTAAATACTCTACTCGTATAAAGTCATTTTTCTTACACATTTCAAATTTTCAAATGTATAATACATTTGTGTAATAAATAAATTTTTTGCCATGGAATATTCTTTCCCATTGACTAGAATTGCTTCAATAGGGAAGAAGCATTTTGTAATTGTCTAATTTTCGAACTGGTTGGCCTAACTATACAAAATTTTATTTAATTTTACGTTTTAGGATCTAGTTACTTACACTTAAGTAAAATATCCCTATCTTTAACAATTTCATTTCATGAAATGGAGGTAATCAAGTACGTTGGGTAGTTGCTTATTTCCTAGAGAGAGAAAGTGTTAAATTTATAATAAGAATACTCATATTCTTAGAAAATTGTCATAAAATTCTCATTTTAGCAATTTTACAAAGTCAACGTGAGTTGACGTACATGTTGTTGTTTCTTTCTTAAAACTGGTATTTTATTCAAAGTACATATATTATATATACTTCATATATTATATTTCCAAAAAAATAATCATATTCTTGGAAACTTGCTATGGAACTCATTCTAGCATATTTTTAAATTTTGTCTCACAAATTAACTAATGTAACCAATTTCCAACATGAGAAGGACGTATTATTTGTGTTTTATTCTCATAAAATACTAAATTTCCGACAAAAAATACTTTTTGGGAAATTCATAAATATTGTTTCACAATATAACTAATTATTTTTCAAGTAAAGATTTACATTTAACAGCCACACTCTGTGGTAGTATTCAATTTAAAACCCATATGGTTTAAATATTTAAAAGTCACACTCTGTGGTAGTATTCAATTTAAAACCCTTATGGTTTAACTATTTAAAAGTCAAGCCACACGCTGTGGTAATATTTCAATTTAAAACCCATATAGTTTGATTATTTTAAATAAAAGCCCATATAAGGTATATTTTAAAGTATTTCAAATCTATAACATTCTTGGTTTACTTAATAACGCAAACTTTAATTAATGGTTATTCCCTAAAACCTCATAAAAAGGTTCACTAATGCAAGATAATACAGTATAATTTTTATAATATTGGTTGTATCAAATGTTATGTAGTCCCCCAAAATAATAATTTTCCGAAAGGTTGTGTAGTCCCCCAAAATACTTTCCAAAAAAAAGTTATGGAGTCTCCCAAAATTACGTTTCCAAAAAGGATAAAATTTTCAACATTACTCAAAAGTTAACAGCTTTTATCACATTGTCTCCAATAACATAGCTTTTCCCATGACCTAATATGTCTTAACTTGATAAATGACAAAAGTGTTTAGAGTAATAATCCCCATTAACAATATAGCATGGGATACTTGCCACAATGGGTAAAAAGACCCTAAAATTTGCCAAAACTTGATATCATATGAACAACAGCATTGAACAATGCTTTTATATGGCAAAACAATAGCATATCATATATGGAAAATGGAAAATCTACAATAGTTTTTTTCTACAAACATTAATAATTAATGCTAAAAGCATTAATAAATTTTAAACTTCATAGCTAACCATTTTTTATATTACTTAGTTACCATGAAACTATGGGCTGAACATATGGAAGGTTGTTGTGTATATGTGTGGATGATTGATGGTGTCAAAGGAAAAAAATTCTT
>JABUQX010104434.1:0-12500 GCA_015478945.1 Trachelipus rathkii | reverse complement strand
ACCTACAAAGCGACTCTCATGTGTTGTATTACAGGACAAACGCACGAAAAAAGTGATTGAAACTGCTCTATAATTACCATATTTATATATATATATATATATATATTTATATATATATATATATATATATAATATAATTTATATAATTATATAATATATATATATAATATTATAATACTCACTATATATATATATATATTAAATTAGTATAATAATATTATAGGTCTCAGAGTTTATTCCCTTGACCTATTAGGTTATTAGCATTATAATTAAACACAGATT
Organism: Trachelipus rathkii; assembly: GCA_015478945.1. Lineage (NCBI taxonomy): Eukaryota > Metazoa > Arthropoda > Malacostraca > Isopoda > Trachelipodidae > Trachelipus > Trachelipus rathkii. The sequence continues at coordinate 12,218 of JABUQX010104434.1, read as the reverse complement.
TACTCTGAGTTATTATTAATATACTTAAATAATTATAACTATAGGTAAAACAACCTGTATGTTGTATCTAGTTACCACGTACGTATTATATAATCTGTGTCACACCAAGACGACTCGCTTTTCATTGAGTATCGCATGACTCTATGGTAAGCTATGCGACTTCAAAGTCAGCGAGATCGGTCATGTAATAGTTAATCAACAAACGTATAGGCATCAAACTTAGCGACTTTAGATATTAATATTTATATTAATATAATATATTAATATTATATATAATATATATATAGTATATATATAGTATATATTAATATATATAATTATATATATATATATATATTATTATTATATACTGTAAGTGAGTAGCTGACTTCACTATATCCACTGTTCATTATTATATATATATATATATACATTCTCGTATGTCTACTCAGTGTATACTCAATGAACAGAAGTTAACATTATTATTAGAACGCACTATTATATGTTATTGCAAATTTCATATGTTACGATTTAAAATTCTCTATATATTTTTATGTGAGAATATTAGTATATCAAATATATACGTGATATAAATTATTAATCAATAATATAAATATATCATAAAAACAAATTCTTTATACATTATAAATAAACTCGTAAAACATATATATAGTTATATATAAGGTCAAGATATAATATATATACTCAGTTCAGCAGATCCTTTGATAGTTAACAACAATAAACGCTTTTATGAACACAAAACTTGCGACTTGATACTCCTATATAAAATATATAAATGGATAGTATATTTTTTATTGCCCAAATCGTAATAATGGTCAAATAAAGATTAGTTACTGTACTGGAATTAATAGTAAGTGATTATATTTTAAATTAATTATATATAGTTTAAATATACATAGCTTGCAAGTTATATAAATATGAAAATAGTTTTATAGATTAATAAAAATAAACGTTTTTTTAAGATAAGAGTAATAACTCATATTATTGAGTATTTTATATATATATATTTATATATATATTTAATTATTATATATATATATATATATTATATCAATGTTCTGCAAAGTATTGCTGCCTACGTATTGTGTTACTCTATAACCGACTCACTGACAAGAGGAGAGGGACGATAATTACATCACACCGTATTCGAGTCACCGGTATAGAGTCTAATAAGACACCAAACTCCTCTAGACCATTCACTTTTGCGGTATATACATATGGTATTATTACCTTTAGTTTAAAAAAAAAGATTAATTAATTTCAACTTTACTTTAACACTTTGTGATGATTATTCTTTTTTAAACTTAAATGAATTAACCCATAGGGTAAACTCAGATAAGATAGCGCAAGATCTGTGGGTCTCTCGGCCTCCAGGTGGACGACAGTGGGAATTATTGTATCCCCTCCTTTGTTCTCACGTCTGACTTCTCGAGCCCCCTAAATGAGTATATAGTTTTTTTTAAAAATTTATTATAATTAGAGCAAATAATAATACACACAGAAAAAAACTTACGGTAAGAAAAATAAATTAATTAAAAAATCACCCTTCCTATAGAATTATTATCGCACGATTCCAAATTATTCTCACTAAGATTATTTTTTTACTTAGTGCGTGCCGTTCTCGAGTTTAATGATGTCAGCTTAGACACTGCGTGCTCTAGTATAAATTAACTTATAATTAGTAATAAAATGCCTGATATTTTCAAATGTATATTAAATTTATAATATTATATATTATTATAACAAAAAGAAACTATTTTTAAATAATTATATTAGTATATATATATATTTTTTATTAGTACTTCACCACGATAATATATTAGTAATTATTATATAAATAAATGTTGTATATATATTAGTTAAGTTAATAAATAGGCTAATTGCATTCGAGTTTTAAAATATTTGTATATATATATATATATGTGAAATTGTGTATCGTTTGATTTTGTAATTAGGAGGATCGCTCACCTATATATATACTATATTATGATATAATATAATAAAATTGTGAATATATGGAGCCTTGCATTAATGTATATTTATATAACTCTATTTGTAGAGACTCTACAAAGCAGACTACTCTTAATATGTTTGTATTTTTATATGAACTATAACTCACGTTAAAGGTGATTCTGAAACTGCTATAGAATACCATATATATATATATACTATAATATATTATTATATAGTATATTATATATATATAATATATATATAGTATATATATAGGGCCTATATATATTAGTGATACTACTATTATTCTCTTTATAGGTCTCTGTCTTTATTCCCTTTATCTAGTTCATGGTCATGATACGTATACACGATTTCCACCCTCTCGTCGAGCGATCCCCTGCTAGTAACACCTCTAATAAAACGGATTGTAAAACACCTGCGTATTTTCATATCTGTCGACGACGACTGACTCATACTGTGTCGCTTCCTAATAGCGGACGTCAGAGCGTTTCTTGTTAGTCGTGTCTATGATACTCATAAGAAGTTTAAGCACCATTTAAGCAGAACTCTAAACGTCCACAAGCACGAAGAATCAAGCTTAGATGATTAGTAATCAGATAATGTTGCACACAAGCACATATAACATGACAGAACTTAAAAGAAATAATATCAATAAATAATTCATTATTTAATATAAATAATAATTAATAATTATAATATAATAATAATTAGATTAAATAATTATAAATAGTAATAATTAATTAAAAATATATATTATAATTAAATAATAATAAAAATATATAATAATCTTATTTGCTATAATTCTTAATAAAATTCATTATTTACTAAAATTAAATTTTTATTTTATAAAAAAAATTACCTATATAAATATTATATAAATTTTCAACCTTAAATCTAACAAGATAACTCACGATTATATATTAATATAAGATAATATTGCAACAATTAAAGTAATATAAATAGATCTAAGCCTCCGAGAAAATATACAGTGGATTTTTTTGTTAACAAAAAAACAACTGTGATGAGACAAGACAAATACAGTCTGACACAACAACTATAATAAATCTCTACGAGAATGCTACGAGAGAGAACATTTTCTATTATGAAAATAAAAAATAACAAAAAAACGCTTTGAAAAATTTAAAATATTAAAAAGTGCAAAAATCTATATGATAATGATCATTTTTTTAAGAAGAACGGAGGAGCATCTAGTAGAGCTCGGTATATATAAGGAACGTCAAGTTTCCAATATGAGTCGATTTTTTATTAACTAAAACATTATATCCCAAGGGTAAGCTCACAAAGTGTAGAACAGTATAGTCGGGTTTCTCACGGTATGACTACTTACGGGGACGTACGCGGAACTGCGTTATCCTCTCACCTCTCTTCCTCCGTCTGACTCGAACCCCCCTAAAGGAAATTAAAAAAGGATAAATATTAAACATTTTCTTACTCAGAGGCATTATAAAAAACCAATATATTTAGGGTAATACTCTTGCCTCGTACTACTACGGCAGAAATTGAATACGTATTTAAATTGAATTATAGTATATGTACGCTCGCCAGATAGCCTAAGATTATATAGTATATTATATATATATACATAATATTTATAATATGGTCTAGTATTAATAAATATATTAGAAATAAAATAATATATTATTTTTTAATATATCATTTTATATATATATATAGCTGAAGTTGTAAATAATATTATGTGTTATTTATTTTCCTATAGCTGTTAATAAGTTTATTTATACAATGCATCATTCATTTATTGAGAGTGCTGGCCAATATATATATATATATATATATATATATTAAATATATAATATAATATATAATATTAATATATATATATATATATTATATATATATATATATTATATAATATATATATTATATATATATATATATATTATATATATATATATATATAATATATATATATATATTATAATATAATATATTAATATATATGATATATATTATATTAAATCGTGATATGTAGTTCTAACCTAATCCACATTTTATATCCTAACCTAGACTTAAAAAAGCTACGTACACTATGAATCCTACACCAAGATTGATTGTCGATTATTATCACCCAAAAACGGAATACGCTAAACTATAGATGGATGTGTACTATTATTGGATCACAACTACAATCTGAGTGTACCATACTAACCACACTATTAATCTACTAAACTCACTGACTTAAAAAACCGGTATTATTTTACACTGAACTAAACCTAGATTGTATGACGTTAGCCCTTATAAACGAAACCTATAACCTAGATGATATTAGATTAGCCAACAAGTAGATCTAACGTAATTGTGAGTTTGTTTTTAATTTAAAAAATTTACAATTTGATATTCTTCAATAAATAATAATATTATATAATATATAATAAAAAAAAGAAATAAAAAACGTGATAATTTGTTACTATATATATATAAATATATATTATATATATTATATTATATATATATATATTTATATATATATTATTATATATATATATAATATATTATATATATAATGATATATATATTATATATTATATAATATATATATATATAATATATATATAATATATATATATATTATATATTAAATAATATAATATTAGAGTTATTGAGTAAAGATTATGGCTTACTATATATTAGATATATATATTACTATAAATGATAGATATATTATGGGTACTCACAATAAGGATATAATTATATCACTACTGTATAAACGTAATAGGTATATATATATGTGTAGGGTGTGTGTGTTAGTTATTAACGCTCACTCATATATATTTTGGAATTTTCGAACAGCTTCAAAAAATTGTTGAAATCGTTCGTGCCTTTAAATATTTTTGAAAAAAAAATATTTTGCAACATTACCAGTAATAAGATAACTGTGAGTCCTTATTAACGAGATATTATCTCTCAACACTGACAGTATTTCTACAGAAACCAGAATTTAACACTAAATCATTCCATACTTATGTGAGAAAACTAAAATCATGACCTGACCTCTCAAAAATTAATTGAAAATAAAATAGTATCTCTTGTCGCTAACCGATGAATCTTCCAACACACAAAAGAAAAACTGCTCAAATAGACCAATTTAGGGTCCTCAAAACTGGTGTCAAAATTCTAGTGAAGTAATATTCTAATAATTTATATTATGAATATAAATAAGAATATAAATACTAGTGAATTATAGTATTTTATAAGGCGTATACTATACCATAGTGATAAAAAGTTATCGAGCTAGAACCATCCATATGGCAACATACTCAAAAGCCTATAAAGTGACTCATATAAGCGCCTACATATTGACTCTGTTTGTCGCTACAAATAAACGAACAAACATAGATTAAAACAAAATAAGTATATCACCATTTAAATACATTGAATATACATACCTGAACTAGCTAGAGTCTCTTGAATAAACGAGAAAACGACAGTTAATACGAGTAATGAAATATACTTATCTATAATCGATGAATAAAAGTAGGAGCCGAGCATAACTAGACTGTTTTGTAGACTTGAGTAAGTAGCTCTCATATATAAATTTTAGATATAGGTAATTATTGATTAGAGATAGAAAATCACAATGATGCTAGTAATGCAACTTAGTATGAATATATATAACGATATGAGTGAGTAGTATTGAATAGTAATATAATTACCACTAAAAATATTAAAAAGTAGACTCACTCACACATAATAATAATAGATTTACTATACTGCTCATAAGTATATATACAAGAAAATGAATTGATAAGTAGTGAGTATATATAGGAATTAAAGTATTAGATAGTAATGAAAGTGTGGATATATGTAAAGTTATTTGAAAGTAGTAGAGCTCGTACGATGAGACAGGGCCAGGATGTTGGCATCTCTCGCTCGCTTGAGTCACTTATTCATAATATTATAACTTGCGGGATTACGGACTGATAGAGAATATGTTAGATATCATATGTATATATACGTTATATTGAACAACACACTTTATTGTCATAATCTTTTCTATACGTTCAGATGATGCTCAGCTCTAAATTTGATTTAGCAGGCGACAGGAGCGACCTGTATTTTAATCTAGTGGTAAAATGCTCTGTGATATGAACACTATGAGTAAAAAAATTGTCGTTTGCGCCCAAATGCTGGGAAATCACGCGATATGAAGTATAATTGAACATCGAGAGTAAGATCGAGAAGTAATGAAATAAATAGCTAGAGAAAAACACAGAATTGAACATCAATATAGAGGAAGAGGGACTACAACAGGTTAGCATAAATCAAATTACTGGGATGATGCATGTAAAGTGAGAAAGGAGGTCAGTGGGGAAAGATAGGCTGAGAGTATAAAGAAGTTTCTCAACTATACTTCAGAACGTAGGAGCATTTATAACCCTCAGTTACTGAAAAAGAAATAATCAAGCTACCTATTACCAAAAAGAAGTTATTAGATAAATTAGGTTATGAATATATATTATTATATAAAATATAAATATATGAGATCATTAGCTATAAAGTTGAGTACGGTATTGAAATGTTATGCATATCACTGAACACAACACAAAGAGAAGAGAAGATGTGAGATAGCTAGCGGAGTAATATGATATATAAGTGGGTGCTTATAAAGATTTGATTGGAGAGTGTGAAGATTACTACTGAGTAATAATAGCGGAATATATATATAAGTTATATATATATTAATAGAGAAACTGTATAGGATAATAATACGAAGATAGAGAGCATGAAGATATTACGGTAAACATATTCAACAATATATATATATATATACTTGTATAAACATAACAACAGAATCATTGAGATTAATGCGTAGACACCTCATCAATATGAGAATTGGAAGTGAGAGGAATGAATAATTAGGACCTAAAGTGAGATAGAATGTTGGAAATGGGACGCCAGTGTTATACTTTAAATTTGGTGGCCGTTCGCCTAGAGCCTGCTGGGTGCTAAAAAACACGGAACCGAAAAGAAAAGATGAACGAGTGTAGTTTAGCATATAATCGTACAAAATTATCCGATTTTCACAAAATACTAATGCAATCGATTTTCATAAGAAAAAAAATACGTAATAGAAAGAAAAAAGGATGTTATATATAATAAGGAACCCAGATCATTTGAGCTAAATTTCAATGTGAAGTAACGAGGAAAATATATATAGAAGTTTTTAAGATTTTCAGAGAAGAACGCTTATTTCTCTAAAAGATATAACAAAAGAAACAATAGTAAAAAAATCACCATGGAGGAGTAAAAAAAAATTCAGGAATTGTAATTTTTGTCAAGGCGATCACCAGATCACCAAACGTAGATTCTCTGTATTAACATTAAAATGAAAATCTACTCAGAGGTGCATAAGTTAAAACTTAAATTAAATAGATATTTTAATGAGACTCGAGGTTCAATGATAAATACTTTGTATAAACTACAATAGGTGCGACCACCTTTTCACTGGTTATTTATATAATTTATATTAATATTAAATATTAAGTAGGTGAGTTATATATATATTAATATATTATATAATAATATTATAATCTATATTATATATATTAATATTATATAATATATATATATTAAATATAATATTATATATATTATATATATATATTATTAAATAATTTAATAATATATTTTAAATTATTTATAGAAATATTATAATCATATAATATATATATATATTATATATAATATATATAATTTATTAATATATATAATATTAATACATCACGTCAATTTTGTGAAAGTATGACTTTAGTTTCTCATTTAGTGTTAAAGCTGAAAGGATAATTACCTTGAACTTATTGTATCACTTTTATTTCCACATGATTTACATTCATTAGAGTATTTTCATCATTATATTATATATATATACATCATATATAAGAATATGAAGAATTCTAAAAAGTCCTAATATAAACGAAATTAGATTAAAAGTCTGGTTTAAATAGTAACGTTTTTTTCTTTCTAATAAGTGTTTTTCAATTGAACTTTTTTATTACTTCTTTCGTGAGTACTGCCTTTTCATTTGAGTAATACGTTTGCACTCTTTTTTCTAATCATTTTGCATTGTTTTAATAGTCAATAATTTTACTACATTATTAACACTAATTTTATATCTTGGAATGTCCTTATTTATCTCTGAGTTCCGTTAAAAAAAACTATTTCAGCTACAGGCACTATAATTTTTCAAGTACAGATTAAAAAGTCCTTGCATTTTTGTAATGAAATACGGAACAATTTTTTCTCGGCTGATTTGTTAAATGACACAACATTTTTCGAAGAACTTAGTTTACCTTCTCTTTTCAAAAGCTTCTTATTATTATTATATTTTTTTATGGTATTCTCTTATTTGATGTAATATTTCTTGGCCCGTTACAATAGGAATTGAACTTTTTTTCCATAGGCATTTGAGATATTTTATTAATCGCGAACACAAAGCAGCCAAACCAGGTTCCTGTTGGTTTTCTCTTAAAAGTTCTTGTCGTACATATAAATAATATCTTATAACGTCCGCACATGTCAGTAGCCTATTATCTTTAAAGGTTTTAGGCTCAACAACACTGGGCACAAGTCGTCTGATAGCATCCGAAGAATAATTGGAAAATTATCGAGACTAAGTCTAAGTGCCTGCACTGTAGCTTGAAGAATATAAACAGAGTATCTTAGGCTTAACTGGCTTCTATCTAAGGCTGCTATTAATTTTGATGCAATGATGTCCTTTCTTCCTCGCTTTGTAGCGGTTACAGACTGTTGTTTTAGACGAAGTTGGTAGAAAGTCTGCCTGATTTTCATCAGATGTAAAAGAGGTATCGTCATGTTCCTGATAAAATAATTTGCGTGACGATGATGAAGTTGATGAGCCAGACGCCGACATATGTTTAAGTCGTCTCTTCTCTGTTATGATTTTCCTTTCTATCACCCTTTTTTATTTTTCTGTTAGTTTTTGTCCATACCCGCCCGGCTGCCCTGTCGCAATGATTCCCTATGTCCCTGTAAGATTTTAATCTCCTCTATATTCATTATTTTCAAGGCATCGGTGTGGGCAATGTCAAATATATTGTCAAAATCGTTTTGAAAATCCTCTATCTCCGTGCTCATACATAAAAAACAATCTCTAATTATCGTTTGCATATGATTGTTTTTATTCAACAAATACTTATCCAACTACATTTATAGAGAGTTATCGATAAATCTATTGATCACACAATTAAATGTAATGAATTTGTTTTGATATTCTAGCTTTTTCCAAATATAATACACATCACTAAATAATCATATATTATTAGCGACATTGAGATACATGTGAGAGAATTAATTTACCTCGCGGATGTTGGAAAACAAAACTGCAAGAACTTGCGGTTTTGACGGTAATTTATTACCTGTTGTTTGGTGATTTGTGTCTTCCACTAAAAAATATTTTTCTATGATTACTTCTTAATGTTAATTCCATATGTAGAAATGAAAATGAAAAGTTAGTATAGCTAAAAATTAAAGAAAATAAATTAAAACGCATTCATATATATATATATATATATATATTTATTATATAAATATATATATATATATATAATATATTATATATATATATAATATATAATATATAATATATATATATATATTATATTTTTCCTTGTTTGTTTTGTTTTGTTTTGTTCATATTTTTTTTGTTTTAAATAGGCGCGGGATGGCCTTAACTGTCATAGTGATTTGATCTTGTGAGTTACAAGCACGTTTTTTTTCTTTGTGGTGCTGTTGTTTGTGTATATATATATATATATATATATATATTTATATATATATATTATATATAAACGATAGATATATATATATATAGTATATATGAGATAGATATAGTATATAGATATAAGATAGATAGGTAATGATATTATATATCAGTGGCGACGATCTGCGAGTAAACGTTAAGAGTAGTTCACTATCGTTTTTCTGCTACTCTTATCTCTATCTCTCTCTTTCTCTCATCACTCTCTACTCTCTTGCGATCTCTTCTCTACTCTCTCTGCTCATATAATATAATATATTAATATATATTTATAATATTATATATATATATATAATATAATATATATATATATATATATATTAAGATATATATATATATATATTATATATTAATATATATATATAATATTATATATAATATATATATATATATATATATCATGTATGTTATATTAGCCTATATATATATTAATATTATGATATATATTATATATAGTATTATATATTATTATATTTAATATTTATAATATATATATAAATATATATAATAAATATATTAAAATTAATATATAATAATATATAATAATTATATAATATATAATATTTATATATATATATATATATACATTATATTATAATATATATATATATATATATATATATTATAATTATATATATATTAAAGTATATATATAATATATATATATAATAATAATATTATTATAATATATATTATATAACTATATATAATATTAATATATATATTATTTATATATATTATAATATTATATATATTATATATATATATAAATAAATATATTATATATACTTAATATATTAATATATATATATTAATATTATATATTAATATAAGATATAATATTAATATATATATATAATCATATATATATAATTATTTACTTAAAATATATTTTTTTAATTTAAAAAATTATATATATATATAATAATATATATATATAAATAATATATATTATATATATATAGATATATTTATATATATATATATTATATAATATATATAATCATAATATACTAGGATATATATAATTAAAGGATACGTGTTGTCTTCGAAAAATGGTTTATTTATTTTTTATTGTAAAATGTGTAAATATTTTTTTATGCTAGCCAAGTTTTAAAATATAATTTACAATATGGATATTAATAATTATTATTTATAATGTATATTTTCATATATTCTAATATTTATTCTCAAGTATTTTATTAATGATATTATTTTTGTAATATATTGTAAATTTTAATTCAATATTATTTGTTTATAAAAATCATTATTTATAAATGTATAGTATTAAAAACATTATTAGTATTATTCCAAAATGGAATTAAAAAATCCATTTAATCTTACTCTATAAATTGTAAGACACGTGTTTCATCCCCGCTCTTATTGATATTAAGCATAAGATGGCTGACATTATTAATGGGTAAAGCTATAAATTAAATATATATTAGGGGTTATCTTAGCAATTTCACTTTAGTAGCTTTTACAATAATCTTTTATAAATATTAATATTACTGATTTAAAGAATAAATAATAAATATTTACCTGGACCAATTATTAAAATTTGCTAAAAAATAGATAGATATATATAATTGTCTGAATATAAATATTAGCACGAGTACAGGATAATCGTTCTCATGTATTATTAATATATATATATTTATATATATATATATATTAATATATAATATAATATATATTATATTAATATAGTATTATATATATATATATTATTAATTATATAATAAATATAAATAGTATATTATATAAGTAATATATATATAATATAATATATATATATTAATATAATATATATATATATTATATATAAATATCACATAAAGCACCATACAAGAAAACGTGCTTGTAAACTACACAAGATATATAATGTCACTTAATGATCAGATAACGCCATCCCTGCGCCCTATTATATAACAATACGTAACATATATGAACAAAATTGAACAAGTTTCAGTGGGTCGTCCACAGATCACTTTTAATTGTTACAACCTGAGAATGCATATAAAATTTATTTATGGACTATTATTATTATGATCAAATGAGAATCAAAACTTTAAGTTCATATGACGTTACAAATTTTATTTTACATAATAATAATAATAGAACACCCCATATATATATTAATATTAATATTATATATTATATATATATATATATATTATATATATTAATATATATTAATATATATTTACATATATAAATTATAAGTTATCTACTATAATATAATCCTAATGATATATTTTATATAATGTTAATATATATATATTATACTCGTAAATATATAGTATTATATGTCGTGTTGTTGGAATCAATGCTCTCTCTTATGCATGCCACTTTTTTAAAGTCAATTATATGAACAAACACTCTATTTCACATTTTTCAATTTGAAACGCTTGTGTTGGTCGTGTTT
>JABUQX010104433.1:10000-22500 GCA_015478945.1 Trachelipus rathkii | reverse complement strand
TATTATTATTATTATTATTTGATTATTATTATTATTATTATTATTATTATTATTATTATTATTATTATTATTTATTATTATTATTATTATTATTATTATTATTATTTATTATTATTATTATTATTTATTATTATTATTTATTTATTATTATATTATTATGTTATTATTTATTATTAATTATATTATTATTATTATATATATTATATATATATATATATATATATATATATATATATATATATATATATATATATATATATATATATATAATATATATATATATATATATATATATATATATATATATACAACTTAAATAGCTCCCAGGAAGGGTCAGGACCCTGTCGGCGGGGCCAGCGTTCTTCTCCATCCTCATCTATCCTCCCGGACTCCCTCTTCTTTCAGTTCTCTCATCGGTTGCATTCCAAGTCTTCTCAATGGGTCCTCCATTGAGCTCTCCCATCTCTTCCTAGGTCTTCCTCTCGGTCTTATTACCTCCGGTCTCCACTCCCATATCATCTTGGCCATTCTCTCCTTTTGCCTCCTCTCCAGGTGTCCCCACCACCTCAATCTGGCTGCAAATATCTTATTTAATATGGCCTTCACTCCAACCTTCTCTTATTCTTTTGTTTCTTTGTCTGTTTCTTCTAGTCTTTCCCACTATCGCTCTCGAAACGCACATCTCCGCCGATTGTATTCTACTATTCCCTCTTGTGGTCGTACTCCATGTCTCTGCTCCATATAGTAGAATCGGTGTTAACACCCTCTCAAATATCACCCTTTTCACCTCCACACTCATTTGTCTATCTTTCAGTTTGGGGTACACTGCTCTTACAGCTCCCCCATAATTAGCTATCCTACTTGTGATCTCCTGTACATTTCTTCTCTGTCTTCCAAATACTCCACCCAAAGTATTTACATTTTTCCACCATCTTTATCTCAGTCTCTTTCCCCTCCACTCTTAGCTCTCCCCCTCCTTCTTCTCTACTAACCACTATGATATCTCCGTCTTTTCTATGTTCATAGTCAGACTGGCCTCTCTAAGCCTATTCGCAAAACATGTCATCACCTCTCTCAGCCCATCTCCCTCTTCGCTCCAGCACGCCAAGTCATCCACGTATGCCAGAATATCACCGTCCAAATCTTCTATATCCTCTCTCACCTTCCTTATCTTTATCACTACATCCAGATATGCTACAAGCAAAATTGGTGACAACACGCTTCCCTGTTTGACTGCCGTTATCACCTCAAACTATTCCTTATTCTCATATTCTGTTCTTACATCAGATATATGAAAGCTATATATGCTCGTTTATTATATTACCATACCTTTTCTAACGTAATTCTTAAGGCGAACAAGAGATCCGTCGTGTTTCTGTTCTTTCTATTTCCGTGCTGCTCTTCCCCCAGTCTGGTCTCTATTACCATTCTCAGCCTTCTCTCTAGTATTCTCATATGTTTTTGCCAAGTGGTCCAACAAGGATATTTCCCTGTAGTTTTTACAGTCTCATGTATATCCTTCTCCCTTATATATTGGAACTATAATTGACTTTCCCCATCCTTCGCTCTCATTCCAACATCTATTAAACATTTTTAGAATTACTTCTTTCATTTTCCTCCTCCCTCTTATTAGTTCTATGGGTATTCCATCTTCCCCCGTTGCCTTACCTGTTCTTCACCGCTCTCAGAGCCACCTCCAACTCCTACATAGCGATCTCCTCTCCCTCCTCTTCCTAACCTCCTTCTACTATCTCTTCTTCCCCTGCTCCACCTGTTCATTCACTTTTAACAGTTCTCTGAAAGTATCCCATCCACCTCCTGTTTATGTCTGTTGATATCACCAAAACTTCTTCTTGCTTATCCATGATATTGCACACTTTCCTCTTTGATCCTCTATAAGTTTTTGCCAGACTAAAAATCTTCTTCCTATCTAACCTCACATCTTCCATCATTTATTCCACCTATCTCTTTCCTACCTTCTCCCTTACTCTACTTTTCACTCTCTCTGCCTCATTTCTCGCCTTCACATACTGAGCACTTGTCTGTGCAGTTCTGCTTTTCAACCACCTTTTCATCAATACTATTTTCCTCTTTATCGTCTCCTTCACCTCTTCAGTCCACCACCCCGTGTGTCCTTTCCTCGTTTCTTCTACCCATCTTTCAGCCAGGGTCTCCTCTGATTTCCTTCTTACTCCTTCTTGTATCTCCCCCGTCTCTTCTACTTCTTCTAATTGTTCTAGGTCCTTACTTATTTTTACAACATATTCTTTTTTCCTGTCACACTTCTTCAGTGACTCCATTTTAATCAATTTCTATATATATATATATATATATATATATATATATATATATATAAATATATATATATATATATATATATTATATAAATTATATATATATATATATATATATATTAATATATATATATAGATATATAATATATATTATATATAATATATATATATATTTATTTTTTTATTATCTATTTATATATCTATATATTATATATATTATATATATATATATATATATATATATATGCATAAACTATTAAAAAATAAATATAAAGGTTTATAAAAGGCAAAATTATTTTAAATTTTAGAAACCAATATTATTATTATTATTATTATTATTATTATTATTATTATTATTATTATTATTATTATTATTATTATTATTATTATTATTATTATTATTATTATTATTATTATTATTATTATTATTATTATTATTATTATATTATTATTATTATTATTTATTACTTTATTATTATTATTATTATATTATTATTATTATTATTATATTATTATTATTATTATTATGTATATTATTAACCAATAATTAAACGTTAGATCTGTAAAACTGTTTATATTGAAAAAATCAAAGAATTGTCCTAAGATTTAAAATTATTCAAGTTTTGTGAAAAATATATTTAATATTACTATATATATAAAAAACGTTAAAATATTAATATAAAACATTATCTTTATTTATATATATTATAGTAAAATATATATATATATATATATAATATATATATATATATATATATGTTTGTATTTATATATATATATATATATATATATATATATAATATTAATATATATATATATATATATATATATATATATATATATATATATATATATATATATATATATATATATATTATTGTATATAATTATATATAATTATTATATATATATTATATATAATATATATATATATATATATATAATATATATTATAATATATATATATTATTATACATATATATTATATATATATATATATACAATATATTATATTATATATATATATCTATATATATATATATATTGATATATATATTATATATATATATTATAGTATATATATATATATATATAAATATATATATATATATAATATATTTTTATTATATATATATATATATATATATATATATATATATATATAATATATTATATACTAATATATATATATTATATATATATTTTTTATTGTATATAATTATATTATAATATTATAATATATTATATATATATATATATATTTATATAGTAGTATATACTACTATAATATATATATATATTATACCTTGTATTAAATTATATATATATATATATATATATATATATATATATATATATATATATATATATATATATATATATATATATATTACTCTTGGTATGATTATAAATAAAATATAAAAAAAAAATTATTAAAATATAAATTTCCAAGAAATATAGCAAAAAAAGAACCAAGCTTCTTAACATTTTACCTTTTTTTATAAATCTAAATAGTTATTGGGACCAGTGTTTTTTGCTGTGGAATTCCTTAAGTTCTTTTCTGGACTGTATTACAGTCAATATATATACTCATGTCTGTTTTCATATCCAATTCTTACTTGTGACGCTTGTGCAACTATATTTTACTGCATGCTCTACACCCTGACTGTGGCATGGAAACAAAACAGTGTTAATTGGCTTATTTACAAATTGTTTTATTTCGTCAATTGTTATATCCTTTTAAACGAGTGACTGGGTGGACTGTTTCCTTTCCCAATCATCTGATGAAATCATCTGCCCATAAAAAGTAGTGTTCAAGCCAGGTTCAAAAACTCTTTTGAGCCATTAGAATTCCTTGTGTGCTCTTGCTTGAAAAAAAATTTAATTCATTGAAGAAAAACCTAAATTCTCTTTTATCTCCTTCTTGTGTTTCGCTAACATTTGCAAGTAATACTTTCTCAGGAGGATGGGGAAAATACGACGTTGTCTTAGTACAAGCAGCCCCCATAAATCATAGCATTGTTTGTCCCACACGTCTTTAAGAATGTTTCATCACCATAGAGGTGTCTGTGTGTTTTAGCGGATATCCGCATCCGCATTCCGCATATGCGGATATCCGCATCAATTTTCACTATCTCCGCATCGCCAACCTCCATCCGCATTCACTATTCCGCAATCCGCAACCTATCCGCATTAAATTTTTTTGCGGGAGATTATCGAGGATAAGATAGTAATGTCAATCATTATTTTGAAAATTATTATGAGTATCGTGGGTTTCAATGAATTATTCAAGCAAGAGCAAGGAATTCTAATGCACAAGAAGTTGGAACTGGCTTGAAACACTAAACTTTTATTTATTTGCAGATGATTTAATCAATTCAAGATTTAGATTGGGAGAAAGGGGGGTGGGGGGAGGATGGGAGGGAAAAATGGAAAACAGTTCACCCAGTCATCGTTTTTTAAAAAGGATTATAACAATTGACGGAAAATAAAAACAATTTGTAAATAAGCCATATAATATGAACACTTAGTGTTTTGTTTAAAGCCACACTGCCAAGGGTTAGTAGAGCAGCTGTACAATGTAGTTACACAAGCCATCACAAGTAAAGAATTGGAATATTGAAAAACAGACGTGTAAGCATATATATATTGACTGTTAAAATAACAGTCCAGAATAAGAACTTGTAAGGAATTCAACAGCAAAAAACTCTGAGGGTCAAAATAGCCTATTTAGATTTAAAAAAAATGGTGGTAAAATTTTAAGAAGGCTTGCTTCCATTTTTTTTGCCTAATTATTTGAAAAAATTTGTATGTGTTAATATCACTTTCTTTAATTTTTATTATTATTAATACCTAACAGATGATATATATATATATAAATTATACTTAATATATATATATATATATTATATATATTAATATATATATATAATATATAATATATATATATATATATATATATAATATAATAATATATATATATATATACATAAGTTATATATATATATTATTATGTAGTTGCATACTACTAATTATACTTATATTATATTAATATATATATATAATTTAATTATTATTAACAATTAAAAATATATATATATATATATATATATATATAGTATATATAATATATATATTATATTAAATATTATATTATATTATATATATACATAACTATATTATTAATTATATATTATATATATATATATTATATATATTATATAATATATTATATTATATATATAATATATAATTAATATATTATATATATATATTTTATTTTATATTTATATTATATATATATATATATATATTATATATTAATATATTAATATATAATATATTATATATATATATATATTAATATATATTAATATTAAATATAATAATATATATATAATAACTTAACGGACTTTATTCACAAGGAATCACTAGAAACAGTCATGGATGGAGTATTTGGTCTATATTCTATATCTCCATTACATGTGAACTTAGTTTTCAATATTAGTTAGTTACCTATATATAGAAAGCCGTTACTTTTTTTAAATATATATATATATATATTTAATATATATATATAATTATATATATTAGATATATAATATATATTATATATATATGTATGATATATATATATTTAATATATAATAATATATAGCTATATATATATATATATTATATATATATATATACTTAATATATATATATTTATATATATATTAATAATATATATATATATATAATATATTAATATATATATATTAATATTACTGTTATGTATATATAATTATATATAATTATTACAATTAATATATATATAATATAATATATATATATATAATTATATAATTATATATATATATATATTATTATATATATATATATAATATATATATATATATATATATATATATATATACAAAACATTATATATTTATTAACTATATATTCTCATATAGATATATAGAAATAGATTTATATATATATATATATATAATATATATATATATTATACTATAATATATATGATATATTAATAAGATATTTTTAGCATTCAGGAATGAAGTTTTGTACCTTTGAAATTCCAAATCAGTTAGCTCTTTCTTGCGTATGATAATTTGATTGATCTAACTGTTAATCTTATTTGTGTGTTATATATAATAATAATAATAATAATAATAATAATAATTAATAATAAATAATTAATAATAATAATAATAATAATGAATAGAAGTCTAATAATACGAATAGTTGACTCAGAGTAGAGATTTCTTTTTGTTAGGATAAAAATAAAGACGTACTGAAACCAAAGCTAACAATGCGATCAACCCTAAAATTAAATAATAATAATTAACATATAACAATTGTATAGAGCATAGAGTGAAAAATAATGACGATAGAACTTGACTTCGTAACGAATAATTATCTCATAATACATTAATTCAATCCATAGAAGCAAATAGAAAAAATATTTTAATAATAATTGGTAATAATATGAAATTATTTTTATAAATATTTAAGTATATACAATAATATATATTATTTATATGATATACTTATACTTTTATATTATATTAACCTTTATATTAGAATTTATTTTCATTATATTAAGTATATTAATTAGCTATTATAATATATTAATATACTTTAATATATATTATATACTCATACAGAGATGATATCAATATATATATATAATAATATATATTAAAAATATTAGAATAAATATAATTTTTAAAATATATACTTTAGATAATATTCTGTATATATAGATAATTAATTTTAATTAATATATTATTATCTATGAATTAATCTTTTATATATGTGCATAATATTGTGAGTTGATTCAAGTACAAATTTAATTCACACTAATTCGTCGATACTGAAATTATCGCCTAATTATACAGATATTATGTTTAGAATTTGAGATCACCTTGTGTATGTATATCGCTTAGGCCGTTCAACAGTCACTTTTTGAATTTATTCACTTTCATTATATGACTATTACTATAGGTAGTGTTATTTTTTTTATAGAAAATATCGTAATAATTAAAATTACATTTTATTATATTAATTAAGCAGTTATAGGTATATATATATATGTTAATTTAAATTATTAAATGAGAAACAAAAATATAAATTCATTATATGGCTCTCCTAAAATAACTTAATAAAATGAAGTGTAGAAAATATTTTGCTCAATGTAGAATGATTTCTATAGGAGACAAGCGCAAATGTCTAACATAGATACTGTCAGATTAAACTCTCCCGTAGAGGCCGAGGAACTAGTAACTTGCGCACCCATTTGCAATATAGACACTCAGAAATTTATAAAAAAGACTCAAGAGAGAGAAAAAGTTAAGTGCCCTCAAACTGAGCCGGACAACATAGGTAAGCGAGATCCATCATCTATTCGAGTGAGTACACTTATGTTTGTGAAAAGAGAAATAAGACAGGAAAACTTAAGTTCAGTGAAAGAGACGGGAGATACAAGAAGAGTTCGTAAAGTGAGAAGCAGTTATTCACTGCACCAAGTTAAAAGAAAGTGGATAAATATCGCATATGAAAAGAGCAACATGGTGCACTGAGAATAGATATAGTATTGCTGAAAATGATTGTTTAGGTCGATTTTCACCGTAATATAGATACATGTGAAGTGGGGAGATAACTTGGCATTTGCAAGAAGCAACATCTCGATGCGGAGAAAAGCTTCGCCACCAGTATGTTTAAAACACAAGAAACTTTACAGAGGACTTGAGGTTGTGGAAGAAATCTGATGGGGATTCCATTCAGGATTTGAGTAGAAGATAAAATATCCATTCAATTGGTTCTTGCCACTAAAGAGGCATGGAGGTGAACACATGATTAAAAATATCAGTATGAGCCCAATATGAAATGTAGTGGTTCTAGACTACTCGACATTTCTGGGAAGTCATCATACTTTATCGACTCACTTTGTCATTGCATATGTGAGACTCGACAATTTTCAAGGACAAAAGCGAGCTTTGTCTCTGAAGTGCACAACCTCTTTCTCGAGCAACACAGGTCACATACAAGGGGGGATGTTATACCTTCAGTATGTGTAAGGGAACACGTTGTGATTGAGAGAGGAATGAATGGGCACTGAATACTAAAATTTGAACAGTTTCAAAGCAAATAAACTTTGACACTGGCAGTGAGTGTAGTGAGTATGCGAAGCCGTCACTTAGGTATTAAAAAGAGCTTGGCATATAAAAAACTTTGGATGGAGTGAAATGAAAGATAAGAATGTTAACTGCTATTGCACTATATCAAAGATGATACAGTTAGTTGAATTTAGAAAAGAGTCGATTATCGATCTTTCTCAGAGATTGCGTAATCAGGATTTTATATAGCCAAGTGCTAGGGTAAAGTGGAAAGTTTTTCTATGAAATAACTTATAGATCACGCATGTTTTTCATATACTTTAAATTGCCTAATACTAAAAGAAGAAGAAAAAAATCGTGTTTCCAAGTCGAAATGAGAAACGATTCGTTGTTTTACAGTCACTTTTTAAAGACTCACAGGAAGAAGAAATGTTTTCAGTACTTCGTTGGAATAGTAGTTGTAATACATGCTTGAAGAGGATGACGAGAGAATTAATATATAGAAGTCCGTTCTCAACGAAGACATCTTATATTAAATGCTTCAACAACACAGAAGGTAAAAGGCGTGCTGAATCTGGTTGATGATAATTCGGATCTTAGATACTTGGTCACATATGAGTAACATTTGTCTTATTCTAAGCCAGTTATGAAAGAGTGAGGTAACAAAAGACTATATGTAAAGCCAGGTGCGCTGCGAGAGAATAATTCTATGTTAGTGTCACGTATATCGAGTGTTGGATTAAGATATATGCGTGATTCCATCTGAGTATGTGCAAACTGATGAAAACTGCGATTGACTTATAAATGATTAAGTGCGATTTAATAAGATAAATGGGGCTATTCGAGTATGAATGAGCGGAAAAATCATGCTGGAAGAGTGGATAGAGTTGAGATTTCAAACTCGTGGCAGAGAAGCGAGTGAGATCGCCCCACATTGTGTCAGAGAGATAGTATATCTTGTGCTGAGATCCTGAGGAGTTAGCGAAGATCTAAGAGATTTCTTGAACACGAGATGATGCTCCGGTGAGGTTAAAGATATAATATTAGTGAGATGCGCTAACTCGTGATGAAATGCTGCTAAATGCAGAAGAAGAATAGTCTACCAGCCAATAAAAAAGCATAATGAGACACGCATATCAACAAATCAGAATAAACACCACAATATAGAGAGCGCATACAGGCTAAGCACAGAAAATGACACAGTATGCTTGAAGTCTATAATGTTCTCTTACTTATATATGTCTCTATAGCATAGCAGCGATTGATATAGTGCGTTGTATCTAGAGGAAGCGTCAGAAAGAGCGAGTGCATATCATGGTGAGTCGAAAAAGTAATCTCTAAGCAGATAAACTCTCTAGTTACTCCAATATGAAGTGAATCCACGGATAAGAGATTCCACTGGTTTGTAGAGTGGTGACTGTGTATATTGTAAATAGTTTATCTCCAAGTCAGATCATTGTTATAAGAAAAACTCAGCCTAAGGCGGGGAATACTTAGTGCAATAATGTCCTTATTCCGGAACCAGATTCATATTAACAACACATAGATAACATACATCTCACGTAGAGAAGCGTTAGACTTTGACTATCAGAGCTGTGTGCGAGATGAGTTCTGCATTTACGAAGACACGCAGAGAGAGGTGAGCGTCTCACGCTGGAAGGGAATGAGAGAGCCACTCAATGGTAAATTAGTGAAAAGAGACAGCACGATAATTATCGAATACATCATGTCGAATATTCACACACTCACGTATAATGATGAGCACTCTATCTGTTACGAAATAATAGGTGGTTGATGTGGAGGCTGTGATAGGAGGTCTCTTGTGAGGAGTGTTCTGTTAATAAGCAGTGTGAACTCACTAGAATTGCTCGACATGCTAGAGAATCAAGGAATATGTCACAGGAAATAAGGATAATTAGTATTGATGTAGTATATAAACGGCAAGTATCAAACAGTGAGTGAGGGAAGGTTTAAGTTGTATATCACCAATTTTGCTTGTAGCATTAATTTAGTGAGATGTAGTAGTGATAAAGATATAGAATAGAGTGTGAGATAGAGATGAATATAGTAAGATTTGGACGGTTGTATATATTCTGGCATACGTGGGATGACTTGGCGTTGAGCTGGTAGACGAGAGGGTAGATGGTAGCTTAGAGATGAGAGTGATGATACTTGTTTTGCGAATAGGCTTAAGATAGTAGACCGAGTTACTGAGACTATAATACTATAATAGAAAAATAGAACTGAGGATGAATATTCATAGTGATGTTAGTAGAGATAGTAAGGGTATAAGGGGTAGAGAGCTTAAAGAGTATGAGGAGGAAAGAGACTTTAGAGATAATAGTATTAGTGAGTGATGGAAAAATGTAAATTACTTTTGAGGTGGTATATATATGTATTTTGGAGTAACAGATGAGTAGACATAAGTACAGGAGATCTCACAAGTATAATGAGATTAAGCTAATTTATATATAGGGGGAGCTGTTAAGAGCAGTATATGTACCCTCAAAAACTGCAAATGATAGACAATATTGATAAGAGATGATCGTCGTGTAGGTTGAAAAAATAAGTGTGCTTTAAGAAACAAGTAACTGATCCGCATTAATGCACGAGGCGAGTCCGGCTTAATCCGCGGATAGTGATTTTTAATCTACTCGAGTAATCTCATCGACTCGAATCGCGAGCACTACGATGAGAGAATGATGTGACTATCCGCTACACTCTCGCACACAGCGACAGATACTGGGCACTCAGGCTTATCGACGGCGAATTAGAATATCGAATATAACGAGACACTCACATCGGCGTAGCACCATCTAATTTGCTCGATCGTCTCACACGAGAAACTTACTGCACTACACGATGTGGACGGTTACCATACTAGAGAAGAGAGACTATGGAGCTTATCACTACACGAACAACAAAACACGACCCTGTTGGGGTGGCGTAAACTTTCATTATTACTATTTTACTAAACTTTGAAGAGCTTTGCTTGGGAACGTTTTTGTGGAAACATAACCTAAGATCCTGTTTACTTTTTTGCTAGCCATATGAGTATATGATAAAGGGTGCCTCGGAGATTTTGGCTAATGATGGCGACATATACCTTCCCTCGATTTATATTACTCCTCCCCTAATACACATTTCATACAAAACATTTTTTTGGTAAGTGTTAATTGGCTCCTGTGCTTTTTTAAAAAACCCGGAATTTAATTTCTATTTCCGGGGGAATTCGCTGTGGGTTCAACCGGGTTGATGTTTACTATGGTTCCAAAGAGTACAAATCTTTACGAATCTTCTTCAACTCTATATTTACAATTGATACCCTTAAAAGTTTTAGAGTGCTAGAAATTGTTATCTCATTCAACTGACCTCGCAATATGTGTACTAGAATGGAAGTTCAATTTAAAAAATTATAAAGAGGCAAATATTAACCACTGTATACGAGATCTTTCCATATAAAATATTCAATCATAATCTCAAAACCCTACCACACTCATCCAGGTTTGTTTAACTGGCCCACGTCCCATCGCACCACAGATATATTGTAGCTTTAATGGAAATCACCCGCTATTAGAATCAATTCAAGAAAGTTACCTTGTTTTACAAGCTTTTAGATAAAATCGGGCATAGATCTGTTGTAAACCGGAGTCATGTAAATATCACTGTTCTTTACAATAACATAATGTTCTTCCAAATTTACCACCAGTTTTTAGCTTTTAGTTTTTAATCTTTTTTTCACGTTCAAATCCAACGCATTATACAATTTTGTGTGTTTTTAATTTCATCTCTGTTATTGGTCTATTCTTCCCTTTTGCTCCTACATCTTCCCTCTCTTTCAACTTTTTCTATCCAACACATAAACATTCATTCAATATTTTCCCATATTGTTTAATGCCTGCATTTACGATAACAGCAGACTGTCGGCACTATCAGATTACACGCAAAACCTGGTGTATGAAATTGTTAATAGAATATAAAGTGTTTATTTTAGATGTCAACTATTTTGCACATTCTAGCTTTACTAAATTTCACCCTCGGAAGAAAAAAATTAAGGGAAAATTGTTTGGTGAAAAAACAT
>JABUQX010104432.1:0-30075 GCA_015478945.1 Trachelipus rathkii | reverse complement strand
CTTATATTTTTCAGATTTGCAAAGTTAGTATTGATGAGGATTATTGATTATTTATTCAACAGTTTTTGTTAAGAGTTTTAGAATTGACATTATATATGTTCATGGACGATTTATAAATATATTAAACAAAGATATTTACCCTATTGTGACATTTAAAGTAAGAAATAAAGTGAAAAGATACAAACTTTTGACATTTAAAGTGTGGAGGTCTAGAGAAGTGAAAAAGATACAAACTATCATAAAGATCTCAAAAAGACCAATTATTTGGAAGTGAAAAAAGTGATAATATACATCAAAGTGATAAGCAAAACATCAGAGAAGTGTGAATACAAGATTAAAATCCACCATTTTTATTTGAAAAGAAACACAAGAGAGAAAACAACTCGCCTATTTTGAGGAAAATTATAAAACCAAAAGTGAACAATTCCCTTATCCAAGGTAACCAAATTGTGGTTTTTGACTTAAAAAGAAAAGACTGAATGCTTTATCCTTATTTTTCTTCATTGTTGATCTTTTCAACCAACAGGGAATTGTTTCGGAGACCAATTGTGGACAAACAAGAATTGTTTTGGGACTGAATCATTTGTGATTTCAACTATCTTAGGAGTGAACTATTTTAGGAAGCAAATCAAAAGTTTGGATTCATAATACCAGTCTTCATTAAAGTTTCAAGAAACCTTTAAGCAAAGAGTTACAGCCATTTTTCTTTGCATTTCCATAACAGATTTATTTTCCCTTATTGTAATATTACCATAGTTAGAACTTAAGCTGCGTTGTCCCATACATCCCAATAGTCTACCATCATCCAAATTATTAATTAAAATATTTATGTTTAAATCTTAAAGATTATTAATTCAATTATTATTTATTGTTGGTTATTAAACAAATTAACAAATTAATTAGGGGCATGTTATCATGCATAGCATCAATATATATAGAGGTTTAGTATGAAAGGAGTTGTGCATGTTGGTAAGTGAGAAAAACCCAGATTTAAACTGCATAAAATAGTGTAAATACCTAACTTATTTATGATAAATAACTGTAAATATATTTATATCTGTAAAAAATTTTGGCTGTCTTTCTTTGCCCATTTACTATTTTTGCTTGCAAACCCGCACGCTTGGTTCGTAACACCCTGTGTGGTATTCTCCTCATTTTCTTTGTTTATGCCTAAATGTGCTTGGTTTTGCACCTTGCTTGCTCGTGTTTTATTTTTCAGTGAGCAGAGAAATACGACCCACTTCTGAGGCGTAGCTTTCATTAGCTGAAGAGGCAGTGTCTAGTTAGGGAGTGCTTTGGTGACCTGGGGCATTTCTGTCCATTGCATGCACATAGAAGCACCCCTGATTAAAGAGCAGATTTTGGTGGTGAGTTGGTTTTTTCACTTTCTTACCTAATAATCTTCCTTTTCAGACCAGTCTACCACTTCATATATATATATAGATACTATATATATATATATATATAATATATATATATATATATATATATAATAATGTATTATTATTATATATATATATATATATATATTTATATATATTATATATATGATAGATGTGTGGATCAAATCTTACATTTGAAACAAATGATTGAGAGAAAATGAGGGAGAAGAGAATAAATGTATTTAGTTTATGGATTTGCAACAGGGCGTATGATAGGAGTTAATAGGGAAGCGTTATGGAAGGTTGTTAGTGATTATGGGTTGGTGGTAGGGCTTCTGGAATGGAATCAAAGCTTATAGTACTATCGACGATAGTGAAGCGTTTGTGTAAGATTAAATGGTGTCAATGGTGATTGGGTTAGGATTAATAGCGGAGTAAGAAGGGTTGTTGTTATGTCTCCTTGGTTATTCAAATTGTATATGAATGGGGTTATGAAGAATTATCGAGGTGGGGAATGCAGGAAATGTGTTAGAATGGTGAGAATGGAGTGAGTGAGAGGGTGCCCCTACCTATTATATGCGTATGATTTGGTTCTGTGTGGCGAATCTGAGAGATTTTGAGAGGATTGGTAGAGAAGTTTGGCAGGGTGTGTAGAAGGAGGGGCTTGAAAGTAAACGTGGATAAGAGTAAGGTCTATTGGTTGTGAGTGAGGACACTCCTCCAGTGTGAAGTTATGTAGATGGTGAGCAGCTAGAAACAAGTGTCTGAGTTTAACAATATTTAGGGATATGTTGGATGAGAACGGGAACGGACGATGCAGAGTGTAGTAGGAAAGTTGTGAATGGCGGGAAGGTGGCTGGTTGGTGATATTAAATCGTTGGTGAATGCAAAGGGACTTAAGTCTTGAGTTCGTGCTAGGGTCTTACATGATGGGTTGTTGTTACCTGTGTTATTGTGAAGGTTTAGTGAGACTATGGTCTGGAATGAAGAAGTATAGATCTAAAGTTCAATGTGTTCAGATATGGACAATCTTTTAGGGGTGCGCTAGGTGTGAGAGAATTGATAAGAGAGGAATGAACGTATTAGAGGAGTGGTGTGGTGTGAAGAAGGGGTAAATGACGAGAATAAATGAAAGTATGTTGAGATGGTCTGGTCATGTGAAAGGTATGGAATGATAGTAGGTTGGTTAAGCGGATGTTAGTGGTGAGTGTGTTGGGAAACGACCGGCTGGGAGACTGAAGAGAAGTGGATTGAGTCGGTGAACGAATGTCTGAAGAGAGAAATGTGAGTTTGGCGAGCGAGAATAAAGGTGCATGATTAGGAGAGACATGGCGGGGTTGTGTAATGGGGCATGCGTTGTTGGCCTACCTGGGCCAGGATGAACCCTTACATGACGATTTTACCATAGTGAGAGTCCGTCGGTCCCATGATGCTCTAGGGTGAATTTTCTGTCTGTGCGAGCTCTCACTAATTAATGGTACAGAGGGGGCGGTAAGGCTGGGCTTTCTTATCGACGTTTGTCATGTTCTCCTACTGCTTTTCTTTTCCGATGCTTGATACAGCACCTTACCCCCAATCTTTGGGCAAAGAGGAAGGTGAAGAAAAGAAAGAAGAAAGATATATATATAGTATAATATATATATATATATATATATATTAATATATATATATATATATATATATATATTATATTATATATATATATATATATAACGCTATATATTATATTATATATATATATTATTATATATTATAATATATATATATATATATATATATATTATATATATATATATATATATATATAATATATATATACGGTGATATACTATATATTATATATATATATAATTATATTATATTATATATATATATATATATATATATATATATATATTAATATAATATATATATCTATATATATATATATATATATATATATTGTAGAGAATTACATTGTATGGCTATATCCAAGTATTTTGTTTCTTTATTTTCAGTAATTCTTTGTCAAATTGAAGCTCATCTGGTGAATCTCACCCATATTTATTTAAGAAATTGACAATTTATTATTTTGGTAAGAGTAATTACTTTCACTCAAAAGATGACATGGTTATAACATGATCATGATTAAATATCTTGTGTCATTTTTGTGAGTATGATTTCCTTTCTTTTTCTTTTTAAGACTACCGATTTTGTATGAGAACCTCAAGTTCGTCAGCTACAAAGTACACTTCCTCTGAAAATATTTGTACCAAGCTGATTCTTGGGGTAATGAACTGGAAGCTTTATTTTTTTTGCAAATTTTAATTGTTTGAACATAAAGTAATAAAAATTAATGTAAACCTTTAATAAACATCGAACATTTAATGAGTTAATGATAGATTTATTCTATTTTAGGTTCTGGTCCATGAGCCCTATCTCATTCATCTTTATTTTCGCCTATTACGATGTTGATAACTCTTCACTAAGTATTTCTACACTTACAAGGGGGAATAAGGAATACAAAAACAAACAATAAATAATTAATAATTATAATATATTTAATGAATACCCTACTTACTTGTGGGATTAAATAAGTATTGAACCTTAATACCTGTGTAAGTGAAAGTGTTAATATCCTCAGAACTATTGGATATTAAGTTATCAAATACAAATCAATTGATATTTAAGGTGTTTTTTTTTCAACTACAACTACCTACATGCTGTGTAGTTTCTGACCAACAATACTATCGATTAATGTGTATGATTATATAAACTAATACTTATTATAGAGATTTAACTTAAAATAAAAAGGTTAAAAAAAACATTTACTTTATAATATAGTTTATTGTATTGTGTGAACACTTATTTCTAGCTTTCGTTAGCTGGTCTGGAAAGCTGAATAGACATTAATTGAACTACAATACCATTAATATTGTTTGTACTTATTAATTATATAGGTTAAATCATAATTAAGTATTTTATGTTAATCAAAATTAAGGCATTCTTTTACATGATTTACATAATTTAAGCCCTTTACTAATTTACTTCATCTACATCATTCACTCATCATTTACTCATCATTCACTCATCATTTACTCATCATTCATTTCATCTACATCACTTCCCCCTTACTAACCATTTAGTGTATAATAAGTGGGAAAGAAGGTGGATGATATAATTTATCTAATAAAGGTAAATTATAAATTTGTATTATAAATTACTCTTACTTATAAAGTATAATTAATAAATAAAAACTGAAGAAAGAATAAAATATACTTACCTTAAACTATTTTGTCGTTTAAGCAGAAAGGGTTACCATTCCTTCATATTTCCACTTTGGTGATTTGGTGTTGGTGTGGCTTAATAACCTCTGAAGCTATATTCTTCTTTCTACTAACATCTTGCTGGGACTGACCTGTAAATAAATAAATTCATTAATAAATCTATCACTTGATTAAATACAAACAAAAACTATATTACACTTTTATCAATGTCACTAAGAATCTAAGTCTTTTAAACAACTACCTTGACTTTAATCTTCCTTAATAACCACTAACCCACTATCTTACTCTTCCCTTGTCTTATTTGCCTAAACCTAATTGCACACATTGACTCATTAAATGACCTAAAGCATCCTAAATTTGCCTTTGCTTCGCTTTTAATAAATGATGTTCTGATTAAGCCTTGAACTCTGTGTGCTAAGCTAAGCTAAAGCTGCTATTAATTTGTGTTTAAAACAGAAAGGTAATTATCATTTTTACCTGTGCATTACCCCTTTATTTTTTTTGCTTTATTCCTGAATGCTAATCCCTTGCTTATCTTTTTCATGTACGCTTGAGCGCTGCTGGAATTTTTGTGTGAAGTTTTACCATTCTGAAGCATCCTGTTTGCATGCAGTTTTTGTTCTTGATCATCTTAGCAATATAAGATAAAGACCACAACATATCTACTGAGAAAGGTTGGTAGCGAGAGTTTTAGTAACTTTAATTCTTATGGAAAGATTACATCTATGTTGTTAACTATCTTGTTATGTCACACTTTTCTAACTCAACACACTCAAACATTAAATTGGTAGCAGAGCGTAGTTGCTAAGACTGCCTCTCTACCTTTTCCTTTCTTTTATTCTAGTTTCTTGATTTTTCTAACTTTTCCGACTTTATTAGCTCACAATTCCAAGTAAGTGCTCAAGTGTAGTACATATTGTACTAGTTCGCTCTTTTCTTTTATACATTCTTTACACTACTTACGTGAAACAATGGCTATGAATATAGTAGACGCTCTACAAGAGCAGGGCAAAATTGATGGTATGAAGGAGAATGAAGTTGAAAGGTTGGACTTTGATGATGGACAGAATACAGGTGAAGGAATACAGATACCTCCTGAGTCTGACCGGATCAATACATATCTTCCACCACCCTCTTCAACTCTTAACCCTAACTTGGGAGGAATAACCCAAGAACAAATAAACCAACAAATAGCTCAACAGGCTTTGCTTATGGAACGAGTTGCACAATTACCGGCACCAACACAAACTTCTCAATGGAATTTTCCACCAACACCTGCCTTTCAACAAGGACAACAACCTCAACCTCCTATGGGTTTTCCACCGAATCAAAATCTCGCAAACGCCGTTCCACAGGAAATTTCAGATGTTGATTGGCTAAAAGCCATCTATCTACAAAATCAACAGATGATTATGGCACTTTCCAAGGTGGTATTGTTGCTGGAGGGATTCATTCCACGTCAATCGACAAAAATGATTCCAATTGGTAAATATTCTTTGGATAGCGGGGAACCTTTTCCCCAGTTTCTGCAACGCTTTGAAGAATATGCCAGTATCACATACCCACGATCAACGGCAGATGGTTGGAGGACACATCTGGGGTCATATTTGGAAGGCCAAATGAAAAAGGTATATGATGTGCTAATGAAAAACAATGCAGGATATACTGTTATCAGAGCACAATTGAATGAATGGTTTTCTGAGTATTTGCGAAAGAAAGTAAAAACACATCTAAACAACTTCAATAATGCTAAAATATTATCACATGAAACCCTACCCTTGTATGCTTTACGGTTACAGGGTTTGGCTGAAATGGGATTTCCGGGGTCGGATGTGAAAAACCTGAAAATGGTGCGCGAAAAATTAATCAATAGTACGCCATTAAAAGTACAAGAAAATGTACAGGCATCCATTACAATATGTGAAATCGCTTTGGCGGGAGCTCCTTTGAGCTGGGATGCATTAGTAAAGATAATAACACAACACTATACTAGCTATATGAACAACCGAAACATTATGTCATCAATCAGCGATTCCACAAATTACCAGTTTCAAGATACAACTCCTGATACTTATTCACCTGAGGTGATTGATATCTCGAATGCACAACCCTATACTACTCTACAACAAAATTATCCAATACAAACCCAAGAATATTATAATCGTCAAGCAAATATAGCGCCTCAGGGATATCCGACCTACTCATATCCTCAACAGCCAGTGCAATACTTTCCTTCTACACAAATTGAGCATTATAATATGCCACAACAATCTTATGAAATACCAACTTTCGCAAACGTGGTAGCTAAACCGCCAAATCCTCCCACATTTAATAATGGCTCTAGATCTGGTGTCCCTCCAAACTTTCCCCGTAATAATCGAACATTTTATCCCTCTAGAAAGGGTCAAAATTTTCCTAAGACAGGACGCCAGTCACAACAACAACCTAATTGTCCTCAAGGTAATTTTCCTGCCATTATTCAACAACAACAAACAAAATCAACCTCAATGGAATAATCAACAACAACAACAAACTCAGCAAACTTCGACACAACAACCATGGTGGGCCGGAAATAACGTTTCTTGTAAATACTGTAAACAGCAAGGACACCATGTAAAAGATTGTCCATCTAGGCCTTATTGCCAATTTTGTGGTAAAAGGGGACATGTCATCGAAGAATGTTATGCAGAGAAAAATCAATGTATTCGATGTAAAGAACACGGGCATATTGTACAAAATTGTCCTCAAAGAACAGAAAAACAGATGAAATGTGACTCAACTCCGCGATGTCCTTATTGTCAAGGAAGTCACTTGGGCATGAATTGTCCTCAAAGATCAACAAAAAGTTCAAAAAACTAGCTCACTCTGTGGGAAGTGACCCGCCCACAGAGAAAAATTTATCTGTCAAAGAGACTCCTAAGCCCCAAAGACAAAAAGTACGTGTGAAGTCAACTGTAGGGTCGCCGTTGCCTCCACCTAAGCCCTCGATATATGACGAAACGGAAGATTCCGATTCTGAAGTTATCTCGGAATTGTTACAGGTTAACGTTCCTAACCAGAACTTGGATAATATATTAGACCCTTTTAAACCTTCATCAGAAAACCCAATCACTAAGATTGATTCGCAGGTGGCGAAAAATACTACTTCAATCAACCCTGATTCTACTCCTCTTAAGGATACTGTCAGTCCTGACCTTTCTTCATTATCTACTTTATTCCAACAGGAACCTACTACAACTATAACTACAACTACTCCCGTGCGGAACGGACGCACTATACAACTTAGAAATTTGTCAACAACCTCGCCAGATACTCTTGTTATAGGAGTCATAATAGATAACTCCTCTCAAACTCAACTACTAGAGGCTCTCGTAGATACCGGAGCTTCAGTTAGCATTATAACAAACAGAACCTATAAATTGTTAGATCCTTCAAAATATCCTATGCAGCCTACTGAATATGTTAGTATCCGTGGCATCGGTGATGTCATTTTTGGAGTTTTGGGGGCTGTTACGTTATCCTTGCTAATATGATAAACAATTATTAAAAACACAAATCCGGGACTTTGTTAATAGTTCCAGATAAGGTGGTATATCCTATGCGAATTGTTCATTGGATATGAATCTCCTTCGGAATGGGAAAATATTCTGCCAGGACTTGGCCAGACAAAGGAATTAATAACTTAGACATAATAATGTCCTTAACGATTATTAGCAAATTGATATAATAGAACGACAGAGGACCAGGAACATGCTGCTAAGTTTGAATTAAAGAGGTCAACCATTTAGCCAAATGGAGGAGTTACGGTATCTATAAATCAGAAAGAGTTATTTGGAAATCTTTCAAAGTCTACACTTTTATTGTTTACTCCTAACGAAAAGAATCACTTGGATGGACCCACGCGGGTCAATACCGTACTCACTTTGAAACTCCCACTTTTGTAACCTTTACGAAGAAAAATGTCGATACCAACAATCAAAATTAAAAATCTGGTTACCAATAGGTCATTTTCTGTTCTTTCTTTTTATTCATCCTATCCATCCTACTAAACCAGTTCCTATAAACATGGTCGAAATAACACCAAAAACCTCCAAAAACACGTACCTAGGGAATGGACATCTGACAGATCTTTCAGAAAGCTTTTGAGCTCGAAATTCAACAGAACCTAACTGAAGGAACAAAAAGGATCAATTAATACAACTCTTACTCAAATATCCAACTGCCTTAAGTCTCGGAGATGCAGATGTAGGGTGCACCTCTATCCTCAAACACTCAATCGAAACTTTTATAGACAATCCTATATGTGAACCCGTCAGAAGACTTCAAGGTCCTATCTTATATGAGGTGGAGGAAGTTTGCAGAAAACTTGAAGCCGAAGGTATCATCAGACAATCATTTTCTCCATACTCAGCACCGGTAGTACCCATCAGAAAACCCGATGGAACTATGCGATTATGCATAGACTACCGCAAACTAAATTCAGTCACAAAAGGAGACTCCTTTCCCATTCCTAATCTGATAGACACCTTATTTAGCCTCCAAGGTAAGAAATACTTCTCAACTATAGACCTTATAAAAGGATACTATCAGGTTGAAATGGCGGAAGACAGTATCGAGAAAACTGCATTCTCTCCACTCCGTTATCCCATTGGGAATTTCTTAGAATGCCGTTTGGCGTGAAAAACGGACCAGCCACGTTCCAGAGAGCCATGCACTTGATATTAAGTCACATTTCATGGAGAAAAGTCATGGTCTATCTGGACGATGTGCTCATCATTACTGACACCTTTGAAGAACATTTATCAACACTAGAAGAGGTTCTTATAGCGTTCCATGTCAATGGCTTCAAACTAAAACCCTCAAAAACTTACTTACTACGAAGAAAAGTTAATTTCCTGGGACACAGTTCGACAGTTTATGGGACTGGTTAACTTCTACCGTAGGCACATTCCGAACTGTTCAGTGATTGCAAAGCCCCTGTTTGACCTTTTGAAATGTAAAAATAATATTCCATGGACTGACCAATGCCAACAGGCATTCAACAAAATTAAACAACTCTTAACTGAACCACCCTTACTAACCTACCCAGATCGCTCAGACAAGGCTAAACCACTCTTACTTTACACCGATGCATCAGGGATAGGTGCAGGAGCCTGTCTCAGTCAGGTCCAGAATGAAGAGGAAAAACCCATTGCATTTATTTCAACTGTATTTTCTAAGGCTCAAAGGGGGTACAGCACAACTGAAAGGGAGGTTGCTGCCATTCGTTGGGCCGTCAGGTCACTAAAACCGTTCCTCTACAAAATTAAAGTCATTATCTATACAGATCATAAGCCTATCTTATTTCTACAAAACATGCCTTTGGTCAACCACAGAGTCGCCCGAACTCTTGAGGAACTCAATGATCTCGATTATGAACTGCACTACTTACCAGGCAAACAAAACATTGTGGCAGACATATTGTCTCGAACTCCTCACGAAATTAAATCTGAAACTATTGACAAAAGTTACATACCAGAAATCCCAGATGGATTTATAGAGTTACCTATACCCGGAGGTGGGGATTCTCTTTTCCAATGTTTTTCACAATATCTATATAATCATGTAAATCATCATATAGCACTGCGTGTCAAAATAGTGCAAGAATTGATCGACCACCGACAAAATTATCATTTGCCAACAGGAAAAAGTGAAAAACAAACACTTCAACAATTAAAACTATCCAAATATCCTGGCCAATTGCCTTTTACACATAGTATTCAGGCTTTTGCAACTCTTTTCAAGGTTACAGTATTAGTGTACAGTGCTAAAGAACACCCTCTTCAATTTGGATTGTCATCCACAGAAAATAATGGAAAGATTTGTTATTTGTTTTGCAGAGGAGGAATACACTTCAATCTTCTCACTCCAATGAGTTTGGAAGAAGTGCCAGCCTCAGTTGCAACTGCTATAATTGCATATCCACAGCTACAGTCAATTAATCCTGAACCTTCTCCCGATTATAACACCATGTCTTAGAACCAGAATGAATGTCGAATATCAACATGAGAAGATAGATTTATGATAAGAAACGATACCTGAAGCCAATCTTTCGAGTAACAGCTTATAGAATTAATGAACTGGTAGCAACATACTGTTAGTAGATGAGGAATAAAACAATCATAAAATAAAAAAGAGGAGAAGTGATTTATCAAATGAGGCTAACAAAATTAAACACATTGCAAGTTGCTCTTCGATTGTTGGGATGGTAATCCGGATGGGTACCCGGATGTTAAAGGCATAACTGTTTATTATATAACTTATTACTATTTATTGACCACGAAGACTTGTAATCCATTCCTACAATTTATTGTTATCTTATCAAAGACCATTTATCTAAATACAATAATAGTGAACAGAACGGGTTTATCTCTCTAAGTTTTATGGGCATAAATTCACAGGATTTTGCATCAGGTGTGTAGAATATCAAGTAAAAAATGCTGAAAGAGAAAGAAACATATCTGTTATCGTGTTCTCTTCTTTTTGGAAGCGTACGGCGCCACTGCCTTCTATGGAAATATTCAATGCTCCTTCGCGTGAAATTCGTTCTGTACGGAGAACTCAACTACACCATGGAACCACGTCTTCTAATGACCGCACATATCGTAATCAAGATAGTCCAATGGGAAAGACCCTTTTTCAATTAATAAAAGATAGAGAGGTTAGCCTATGAGCAGACAAATAATATAGGATTACAGCGACATCTTATCAATCGCGCCTCTTAGTTAAACAATAGCGAATGGTCATACTCTCAATCTTCTGAATTTAGCTTGAACTGGAGGAGGTAAGTTTTTTGAGTCGTTCTCTCGGTATATCATTTCAGAGAGCGTTAAAATTTTATCTTGTTTGATCTAGTCCAACGGCATGGGCAGCATGGCACCTGGAGATTTGCTTGATTTTTTCACTTATCGCGTTCGCGTCTCGCAATCTCCTCCCCCTCCACTAGCTGAAATATGATAGAAAGCTTATAACTGCTCCGATAGTTCAATACATCGAGCTCACAATTTACGTCCATATCAGGTTTATAGCTTGATTAAACTATAATCAATAAGATATTCAAGTCTCGCGAATGTAGAACTCGAATTAGTGCGGGCCTCTACTTTTCTCTCTCATTGTTTTTGTTGGTGTCACACGCTATTTAGTGTTAGGATTTCTTGCTAAAACCCTATGTGAATCATTGAGAGATCTCCATGAACGGTCTTGTTCCATTGATAAGTTTTCTATTGTGTGTCGACTTATTAAAAGACATTTTTCAACACAAGTTCGCAAATGAGTGGCGGGCAAGCGAAAAGAAGCGTAGGTAGTCTCAGCTCAAATCTCCAAATTTATGCAAATCCTTTACTAAATATCGACTACATGCACACAGTTTTGACTCTCCTAGATTCCCGATCTGGCCGTGTCGGTATAGGAGGTGAGTACAACACCTCGAGGATTTGCCACCTTATTGTCTTCTGAAGATAGATGCCTAATCACGTTTCCTGGATTGTCATATATCAACGTACGGCATTTGATTGCCCATATGTTATGTGTTTGCGCTGTCAATCAGTTCACGAAAGACTTTTGGTGTGCCACAGCAATATCAGTTTGCGGGCAAGCCTCAGGCGAGTAGCTGCACCAATTTCAAAATGGCGACTACTTACTATAGCGAACCGTTCTGTCTTTGAGTATCGCCTCGATCGATGCGTTCCTAATGCTATATTATGTTTTTTCTAAGTTTCA
The DNA here is from genome assembly GCA_015478945.1 of Trachelipus rathkii. NCBI lineage: Eukaryota > Metazoa > Arthropoda > Malacostraca > Isopoda > Trachelipodidae > Trachelipus > Trachelipus rathkii. The sequence goes on along the minus strand of JABUQX010104432.1, from coordinate 17,669 downwards.
ATAAGGTAATCATCATTTCTCGTGACAGGGACACACACTACCCACAGTGAATACACGGTAAAAAGTACACGACTATCCATGGGATACATTTTATAAAAATCAATTTTAATTGGCTTCGTTCATCATGTCCCTTTTATGTTCATTTTCCATACGAATTGTTGCACTGATAGTGACGATCTGTATTTAGTTAGAGTATAAAATCATCCACAAATATTGGTTTCCAAAGCTGGCCTCTTGAATAGCAGCTTGAAGAAGGAAAACAAGAGTCCTTATACTCGATATGAAGCATAGCAAAACGTTATATCTTCACTATACTGGTCTACAAGTAGAGACAAAATTCTTTATATATCACAATTCCGTATTTTGCGCTCATTAAAGTCTTTTAAGTCCAGAATTCACTCTGTCAAAGTTGATATTCCACTTGCTATAATGTGTAACTACTTTAACAGATTTACAGAATCGGAGTGGAGACTTGGATGATGTGAGTCCATCTTGGTACAATTGCCAATATGTCTAAAGTTCACAGTACACGAATAGTGCGACTGTAGTTGGCAAGATTTCAAATTATCGATCCAGATTTCATCCTTCTTCCCTAGACAGCTCTTTGATCTACCGTCCTCTTTCTTGTTAGAGCTTATTCTATTCTACTCCTGCGCTCAAGTAGTCCGGGTCGATTCTCTGCTTCAGTACTACTGCCCCTGCAAAAGAATTATTTTTCTAATCTTTCTGCCCATATCTTCTACTTTCTCAATGGATATTAACTTAAGGGTGCTTTCTGCCGTTGATCTACTAATATTGGAAGTAATATAACACTCAAAGGGATTTGCGTCTTTTGCAAATGGATATCTTCTAGAGATCTTCTATGACAGACATTCTCGTGTCTAGCCCCCGGAGAATTTATTAAACTTACTTGGTGTTTTATGCATTAAATTGCATATCCTACTGTTTGTGTTTCCGTCCAAGTATATACTATCATGACTTACAATTTCACTAGTATTTGGAACTAGCATAATGCAGCGCATACTATATAGACATCTCGCTATATGCATGTTTTTTTTTATATTCTACCTACTTTTTCAATTTCACGAATATATTAATTACACTCCGCAATTTGCTCTTTAAGTGCGTGTTAGCGCCTTTATCTATGATAGCTAATCTAACTGTGTCTCTGTGGTATGAGTAGGAATAAACAGCTACGCTGAATTGTGACGAATGAGAGAGTGTGATCTCGGGAGTATCGGTGAGCCCGGCATATTTATGAATGGCCGTTTACATATAGTATCTCTCAGATTTAGCTACGATATGTATTCTTTATTAGTAGTACTACTTATAAACTATTTCCTTAATGTCAATTCCACCTGACGATTATTTTACCTCGCTAGTTATTCTCAAATATATAACGGTTTCTGTCGAATGATAAGAATAAATAAGTATATAAAATATAATATATGATCAAACTAAGACTTTGTCAATAATTAATGAGATCAACCAAATAAACTATGTTTAAATAGATAAAACATTCATAATATGTTAGATAAGATCAAAGATGAATAGCATACACTATATAGAGAGATACCTTCTTTCTCGCTACATAAATTGTGACACAAAAAAAACGCCTGATGCGTAGCGAAATGTTTATTCAATTTGGAGAGAGGATAAACCAATAGCACACATGATACTTTCAAAGAATGGAGAGAGGCTCTCAGATAGGGAATAGGGCTTATGCATGTCAACCAGAAAATGGACTATATTATAAGCCTTTCTTTGTAACGGCTAATATAAGTCAATTAGATTAAAAATTACAGGCGCTTTTAACCTCATTTTTCTAATAATTGATAACTTTGTATCTGTGTCATACTATCAAACTTCCGTGAGGAGCTAATGCCAAAAACACATAGAGGTAAGCCAAAAAATCACGGCGGAGTCATGAACGGAATACATTATTTTCAAATGGTGGGGAAAAGTAAATTTATCACATTCCTAACTCAGCATCAGGCCGGATTTTGGAAATGAAGAAAGAAACAACTGGTACCTTATCCTCAAAATATAATAAGTAATAATAATTAATAATAAATAATAATAATAATAATATAATAATAAATAATAAATAGTACCAAATATAATCAATAATATAATAATTAATAATAATCATCTCAATATAATAATAATTAAAAATATAATAATAAAATAATTAATAATAATAATATAATAATAACCCAATAACAATTTGAATAAGCCAGAGTTAAACCAATGATAATAAAAATAATTTAAAATTAACTTAGAATTATTAAAAATAGAGTAGAAAAATAGGATAACAAACATTTGAATATCTTTTTTTAATACGAATGTAATAATGAATCAAAAACATTAATATATAGAGTAATTGAAACTAACTACAACTTAATATGCAATTATAATAATAATTAAGGAAGGTTACCATAAATAAGAGTAGTAACCATATAATAATAAATAATAACCAATAATAATAATAGATTTAATTTATTAATGAACTGCATTACTATCTCTCAAAATTATAAATTAAAATCGAAAGTAAAGAGACATAAATAAATTAATAAATGTTATTTTAATAAATTGGGATTATGACGATAATAAACTCAATAAGGAGATCTTTTAAGCTGCAGTTATTTTAATAGGATAATATAATAAATAATAATAATAATAATAATAGTCATACCTTAATGGAGAAATTCATATCGACAATACCAAATGAATCTAATTATTAGATCGAAATAATAACAGATATAATAATTAATACAATAATTTCTAATATAAAATTTAATATAACTCTAATTCTAGATAGCACTAAACTCAATATAATAAAACGGATGGTATAAAAGGAATAACATACATACAAATCCTCATTAAATAAATAAATATATAATATTTATAATTAAGTAAAAAGATTATAAATAAACCTTTTTAATTTACATGATAAAATAATTTGAATTAATTAGCTATATATATTCAATAATAATAATAACAACCTATTATATAATAAAAATATTACATAATATATGAATTGAGTAATTAATAATATAATATTAAATATGAAATTTTAGAGATAAATTAAAGAGATGAATAATGATTAAAACAGAATATAATAATTAATTAATAATAATTTATAATGATGAATAATTCAATAGGTAATATTATATATAAATAAAATTAATTTTGAATATATTATACAAATAATAGTAGTAAATAATAACAATATTTCATGTAAAGGTAACTGAGACAGATCAATTTTAATGATGAAAATAAATCAATAGGAACAAATTTCATTTTCATATAATAAAGGAAATAAAAAACTTTACTTTTATTGAATATTTACATACATATTTTGAATAATAATAATAGTATACTTAATGAATACAGAAGATTGTTTTGTATGAGAGTAGATATATTATATAAAGGATAATGTGCAAGAGCATATACATATATATTAATAACCTTTCTATGTGGACTGATCCTTTTTCCTATACCAGCATGAACAGATTCTCATATTCAATATCAGAAAAACACTTATAAGTAACAATGCATATTATTTTCCTCTAAAAGTGAAAAATATGTAGAAATAAACAATGAAAACGCAGTGATGTCGTTGTAAAAGGTAGTGATATAACTTTTACAGTTTAGCAAGGCATAAATCAGTCAATTATTGAAGATCACATTGTCTGAGTATTTTGACTCGTATAGAAATAATAAATATAAAAAGCACTTCTTCAACCTCTTAACAGTTAATAGTGATGCAGCCATAGCTTTTAACTCTTCTCTTATGAAATTCTTTGAGAAAAAGCGATTAAGGATCTAATCAGTAGACAGGAGATGAAAATGAAACTAAATCAGTGTTAAATATGGTTCTGACGAATTAACACAAGAAGTCTTGAAAAATGGGTTGTCTCCCTACTTGTCATAAAAAGTTGGAATTGCTGTGTAAACTCATGCCTTTGGAATAAGGATCAAGCGGCATATGACTCGGGTAAAACTAAGGTTATTAAAACATGAATTACCAAGGATGATTAGTAAGTAGCTGTTTGCACTTTTATATCACAGTTTGGCATAGTTTCTTAAATGGCCTTCAAAGTTTATTTTTGTGGCTCAAAATAACATATAGTGTAATGGAAAAGAAGTAACTGAGATACTTTATAAAGGTTGTTACTAGTTCGATTTGATCTCTGAATTTGTGTCTTCTATAGTGAAAAGTAATAAGTATTTATTTAATGATCGTGAAAATTAACAGTGTGAGTGCCTCAGAGATTTAATGTTTTCTTTTTCTTCTACTAGACTATTTATCCTCAGAAGGTTCGAGAAACAGTTACCAGTGATATTCTTTGGAGCTAGATGATCACGTGATGAGGATTGTGAAGGAACAACAAGATTGTGACTTATTTCAATAATTCGTTGTATATTGATTGTTTAGTTAGGTAGCTAGGGCATTATTTAACCAAGTAGCTGTTAGGGTTTATAAAATATTTAGGATTTATTGGTAAGGATCTTAAAACGAGAATTTGACACAGTTGAAACTTTATATATATTGTAATCGTGTTTAGAAGAAATTAAAGGTTACTATTAAACTGTATAGATACGATAATACTCTAGTTTAGAGCTTTGTCATTTTTTCCCATGGCTTTATATATCACGATGGTAGGATTTAAAATTAATTTACTTGAAGGTCGCAGAGCAGGTCATAAGTTGAAGGTCTCAGTACGGAAAAAAGCAGGCATACCAACGGCAAATCCCGCTCTTCCTCACCCACCTTCTCTCGGCCTCTATATGACACTTTTATTAAATTTATTTATCAATGGTACAACTAATAGAGAACGGACTTTATAACAGTACTATCGAACGAATACTCTAAATATTCGATGATTATAGATCAGTGCGTAGAGATTATAGATATTAACCAATTTTGACCCTTGAAATAGTCAAAATCAAACTTTAACTCAAATAAACATGAATGAATTAACGCCTTTTTTATAGAAGTATTAAATTTGTATAAAACTCTCTCGCTCAGAAAAAAAATTTAGACTCAGAGTTTCTTTTAGTAAATCGAAGTCTAAACAGGATCATGCTCTACCATAGTCACGTATCATCACGCTGAATAACAAGCAACAGGTTTGCCCTAATTCGTCATGACTCTTATTCAGAAGAATTACATATACGCTTTTCTACATCTACCCCCGTGGAAACCATAGAACAGATGTCTCGCTGTAGAGTCGAGACTAGGATATTTCCTCAGGGTCTCCGGAGGGCGGGAAGCGGGACGGGGTCGTGCGACTTTCTTCCCCACTCCCTGCCTCCGTACTCCTCCGGTACAGGACAAGGATTCGAACCCACTAAAAATTGCGTAGAGCTATTAAACCAAACTAAAAGGTAAACTCAATGGTAATTTGCGGTCACAAAGCCCACGTGTCGCGTTAAAACAAAAAGTAATTGAAGATATTATATATCGTTTGCTAAAACCATCTATTGCTCTCCGAGACCAACCATCAAGGTATCTCTTCACAACAAAGGCCATCATAACGGGTTATGCAGATTAATCAGGTCTAAGAGTATATTATATATTATTTTTCTCTTAATTTTGAATGTACTTATTAGAGTTATAAGATATAGAATAACATAAATTTTTTTTTGTTAGTGTTCACGCTTGAAAGCCATTACTTGCGTGTTTAAAAATATACACAAAATGTAATCATTTACTTTATCCTGTAGATGATCTATTAGCATTTATATCCGCTATAGATGTTTAGCATGTGCTGCCTCTTCGAGTGAGGGAGGAAGCTGGCGCATATATATATATATAATACTCAAAGTAATATATATATAAATATTAAGATATCGAATGATAGCATATATATAATATATATATATGATATATATATATTATATATATATATATATATATAATATATATATATATATTATATATGGTTACTATTTTAGAAAGTAGAAGGCAGAGATACTATGAGAATAAGATTATTTTTCTCCGGATGATCATTTTATTCTTTCGGATAGTCTTATGTGTCACCCACAATGATTTTGAAATCTTAGTGTGATGATTTTCTGAAACGTAAAATTTGCGTCCTTCTGCTCGATTGGAAAACACACTGTAAATTGCCAAATATAAACACTTGGAACTCGAGATACATATACACATAACAAATTATTTTACTCATAAGAATGAAATATTTTTTTTGATTATTGTGCGTGTAGGATATATACTTACTTACATGTTTTAACAACTTTTATAACTAAGAATGCCATATAGGGTAGATGCACATCAGGTTGGCGTACATGCATGACAGACCGGCTCGCTTTTTGAAGTGCGCTATCGCCCATCATCAACTCCTTGTACTGCTGCGCGAAAGGAAACAACAAATAGCCATATAACGGGCAGCGCGACATTTGGAAGTGAGCACATTCAGCGAGCGGGAGTACAGCCCATGGCAATGGTTACGCCACCACCTTCTTGCATCTAACCTTATTGGTGGATTACTTAGGTTTAAATTAACATGGTAAATATATACGTAATCATATATATAATATATAGAGTATATATATATATATATATATATAAAAGTAAATAACTCTCATACCTATATATAGTATAAAAGAGAGACTGTATAATGTATAGAATATAATATATATATATATATGGATATATATATATATATATATATATATATTATTATATTATATATATATGCTACGCTTCGGAATTCAAAAATCTTTATTGCTGTTGCTGTTATGAGGAGACCATGTCATAGAAAAGGAAGTGTGTTGTGACTAGTGCATGCATAAAAACCTACCTCTTTTTGTATTTTGAAATGAGTGTATTCAAAGAAAAAAGCAAACAACAACATAAATTCTACCAAATTTCCATGTGCAAATGTGGGAGTTTAGGGTAAAACTACCTTGTTTCGTAATGTTTTTTTAGAAAAACATGTGTTGATGTTTAATTTTAGCAACCTCGGCGATTTAATGCTCTATACTAAAGAAGGGGAGAATTTGGTGTGAGTAAGGCTACTTTTTTCTAAGTGCATATTGCTCATAGCATACATTATGATAGAATAAGCGAATTATCCCCTAAAGGAGAAAAGTTAGGAGAAAAAAATTCATGAACTGAAATTTAGGAAAAATAAAGCACAGAGAAGCATGTTTACAAAACCAAAAGTATAATCAATATAGGCAAAGTAGCTGCAAACAATCCTTCTGTTTTCAACGTAAGTAGTCGATTTAAAATAGTCAGAATTAGATTGTCATAAGTATCATTTTTTCGGTCTCTGGAGATATACTAATGTAATAAAGGATGAATTTTTAGAGTGAGACTAATCGCAATCTTTTATTATCCGAGAGATTTCAGAAATAGAGATAAAAAAAAAGTCTTCTGTATTTAAAAGGCTGCAACTCTGACGTAATACAGTCATAAGACGTATCGAATCTACCATGAGTCATAATGCAAATCAAAAGCGTTCAAAATACATTGATCAATGTACTTCATTTTCTCTAACTCTGAGTTGGATGACACTCGACCTCTCTCGATGTCAGAGATGCATCGCTCTGTGGTTGGCCGATTTTTATCAGAGAATGGTTTTTGTGAGGATTTTATCTTGTCTGAATGGAGACATTGTCTAGGTATGTTTTCGTTGAAAGGAAGAAAAAAAAATGTTTTGATATTTTTCAAGAATAATGTCAAAAGATATGATTGGTTGATGCAAAGTGTGTCAGATAATTACTCGTAAGAAACTGTATGTCAATACCACAGTGAAATATGAGCTCCAAAATGAATGGATAGAATGTAATTAGTGGATTCAAGAAGATTATATGTAAGAAAGATGCACAGCTTACAAATCTTTTTAAGCTTGCCTAGTAGTGAGGTGGATTCCGGACGCAAATTGAGGCCGGCGACCGTTTTTGGATCCCTTGTTTTTTGACCGCGACCCTTTTACCTTGACCTTTTTGGGCAACCTGAATTTTTTTACCGGCCTTAACTTTTTTTGGGCCTTGACCTTTTTGGCCTTGTATATTTTTGGCAACCCTAATTTTTTGGCCTTGACCTTTTTGGGCCTTGACCTTTTTAGCCTAGACCTTTTTTCGGCCTAGACCTTTTTCGGCCAACCCTTTTTTCTTCCAGGAAAAATGCAATTTTTGGCAACCCCTAATTTTTGGCAACCCTAATTTTTGGCAACCCTAATTTTTCGACAACCCTAATTTTTGCAACCCTTCGAAGAAGGGTTGCGCCAAACGGTTGCGTAAGCAACCGTTGTACATGCCCCACCCTAATTTTTTCGACAACCCTATGGTCTTCCATGGGGCAATTTTGGCCCACCCTTTTAATTTTTTTGGTCTTCCTTGAGGGGCTTAGCCCTTTTTTTGATGTCTTTACCTTTTTTGTCCTTGACCTTTTCTTCAAAGCTTGCCAGATTCCATGGGTCAATTTTGGCCCACGCTAATTTTTTGGCCACTCGTGTCCCCACCCGCACATATTTCGTTTCTAACTTGAACGTATGTATGGATCCACACAGATTTACTTACACTCACACACAGATTTACTTACACACACAGATTTACTTACACTCACACAGATTTACTTACACACACAGATTTACTTACACTCACACACAGATTTACTTACACACCACACCCACACAACACACACACAACACACACACACACCACACCAACACACACACACACACGCGACAAAGATACACCCGGATTTACTTACACACACAGATTTACTTAACACACACACACACTTACACTTCATACACACATTCACTATGGACACTTACATTTACCCATAGACACTTACATTATACACTTAACACACGTACAAACACCTAGCCAACCCTTGGTCTTTCCATGGTCAATTTTGGCCCACCCTTATTTTTGGCCATCCCTAATTTTTCGGAAGCCCTAATTTTGCGGCCAAACCCTTTGGTCTCCAGGACAATTTTGAAACCCAAATTTCTCTCGGTTCAACCCTTTTGTATTCCAGAGTACAATTTTTTGGCCTTGTAACTTTTTGAGAACCTGTAGCTTTTTTGATGGTTTTGATGGTTCCCATTCACCGTAAGAAGTATCTAGGGATGGTCGTTTCCTTTTTTATTAGTATTTCTATGAGTATTTCTTATGAGTTGCCAGGGTGAGTGCCAGCGGCAGAAGTGAGCCAGTGTGAGTGCCAATGAGTGCCAAATGGTGCCAATGAGGTAGCCAAGTTGAGTGCCAATGAGCTGCCACATATGCCAATGAGTCCACATTAGTTGCCAACTGAATGCACTTTTTCAAGGGCCTTTTCTTAGCCTCCCTTTGAGCCTAGGGAATAGCCTAATTCATGGTGTCTTACCCCTAGGTGATATAAGGTATGAGGACTCGATGTGGTGTATATTACAAGCTGCTAGGATGCTTCCTACTATGATTAGTATTTTTATAACACTATATAATATATGATATAATATATATATTATATTATACTATATATATATTATATATATATATATATATGTGAATATATATATATATCTGCCCTATATTGAAGTAATATATATAGATAATTATATAATATAGATATATATATATATATATAGTATATATATAGATAGTGAGATAATTGATATATATAGGGCGTACTTGCTAGATTGATGCGTTTTTTTGTGTAGAGCAAGCTCGGGGCGCGTCTATAAGAGAGTTATATATAGAAATCCATATTTTGTGAAAATTATATTATTTTATATACTTCAACAAAAAGATAAAAATATGCAGTGAAAGTAAGGAGGATGAGATAACAGAAAGTTCGCGCTTCTGGGCTTGGAGTGATACTCTGTAGGCGGTGTGTGTCCCGTTGTTTCAGGTGCGGGTGTGTTGTCAGAACGCTTGGACTCTCAGGAGGGTTTATCGCTTAGCCGGCGAAAATTTGTGATCGGAATTCAAGAGTCGTAGCCTTTTCCTTGAAGTTTATCGCTTCTTTGCCGCGGTAGAGATTTCGAATGAGAGTATCTTGAGTTGAGATTTTCTTTATTGATTCTTTAAATAATATATGATTACTGACTGACTTTATCTGACTGAAGAGTTATCTCAAAAGGACGACGGATTTATATAGTATTTCACTTATTATGACTTTATTTAGCTAAAATTTTCTCGCGCCAAATCTTATGCTAATAAGTAACGGTAAAACATAATATTAAAAATGTTTACCAAAGTTATAAATGGTAAGTGCTTACATTACTTTCCTGCGTGCTAAAACACGGAGTGAGAAGTATTTAGTTAATTAATAATTATACAAGAAATAATATACAAACAATTATTTAAAATAATATAAATGATACTTTATCAAATGCAAGCATATTTAATTATGTCCGAAGACATAAGTAAATGTTAGGTAACATTATACTCATAGTGGACGATATGAACAGAGCTGGAGCGATCATGTGAATTCTGACAAATTATTATCAAATTTACGAGATATACTGGTACATCCGAAGATCTAAATCATTAATCCCACTATAAAAAATGATTGATTTGAACTTACATATTAAATTAACTTAATAATGTGGATATATATACAGAAAATAAAAAGTGCATTTAAAACTAACACTATAATAATGATATAATAATCTGATTAGATATGGTACAACAAACATACAAACATTTAAATGCATAAAAGTTCACAAAATAATGTTATATAATAATAATTTATTGATATGAAACCAAAATATTTTGAATTATTTTCATTTCATTAGTAATACATATCATCCCGCCTACAAAGCAGTGTAAATCTTAGATCGATCAACTACTAGTGAATCCAAGTGAATTAAAAGGCTAATCCAGTTAACCATGACCGTTTCTCAACACGTTATTCCTTCACTTGATTCTTGCTCCCTGCTACGTCTAGACGTAATTCCAGTTATCAAATGTCTTGTTATTAACTAGAGATCATTGTGACCTTTAGATCTGATATAGTCAAATAAGTATCTGTATAGTATAGGTTTGCTCTAGTAAAATTCATATGATATATACTAATATAAATTTAAAGTTATATACTATTTCTTTACATTGACCATATAGTTATAAAGGAGATTGTGTGCACAAGTGAATCCAGATTTATAGATACAGTTCGAAAAGAATCTAATATAGTTTTGTCGTAGCTGTGGGAACTATTCTAATGTATAAAATGAATGCTAGCCTTGTTTGCATATAAGTTTTCTCGTTCATCTTATAAAATGAATGAAGTTAGATTGCTCTAGTTTAATCATCATAAGTAGAGTTTTACATTATTGGGTTTATAGAGCAGAATGAATTATGTTGCTTGTATAAATTTAGGTCCTTTAGTTTGAAAGATATTCTTTTGTCTAGTTGTTTGTCGTATGTACTAATTTGAAAATAGGTGTATTACTGTGGTGTCAGCTACGGTAATAGCGCCATTTGGATAGTGAATTACGAATATAGTGACAAATCAACGAGTTCATATTTTAATCGATTGAGTGTAGAAAATAATTCATCAAACAACTATTGTTAGAATATTCATTGCCACATATCCTCTCACAAGCATATGAAGATATGATGAATTAAGCAAAATCCATGACAAAAAGAATGGTTTATGACATTAATATTGTCTAGCGTAATTATAAGTAATTCCTCGAACTAGATAACCTAAGATATACCGATGTAAGAAAAAAGTACGTAGACCTTTCTAAACAGGTCCAAAATTTATTTATAAAGAAAATACTCATAGAAATAAGTTCCGATATTATGCCATTCATTTAGCTTATTGAGCTCAATCTATCTCGGAGTGTTCTGATTGAGAATTTTGGTATTATCTGTCCCAATATTTCTTATGTTCTTATCATTTTTAGTTTTTTTAGAAGGCGCTAGATTGTAAAGTTCTCGGGATGTTTCTTCTGTCCCGGTTTATCACCGGGGCAGAGTAAGTCTATTAGAGGGCTGTTACTTGCTTAGAATTCGAGATTAGGCTGGTCTCTTTGATAATGCTTCAATAGAAATTTACTTATATTAAAGTACCAACAATTAGATTACCTGACTCCCTATTGTCGCGTCCACTAACCTGTACCTCCGGCAATCAGTGAGCATAGCACCCGTATTATAAGAGGTTGTATAGGTTAATAGAAAAATTCACTATAATTTGAGTAAAGTTTATAATTTTTTTATTCAACTATAAGTAAAATATTGACTAAGTTGTATAAGTGAAAAATGAGTTAGATTCTTAATTACAAAAAGTTACCTTCATTGTTGTGAGATGAATTATCATTTTTAGTGTGCGAGGTAATAATTGCAATTCGCAAGGGTCCTTTTTTACGTCGATGATGTACTCGAGTATATGTCGATTACCTCGCTTCAGACTTTTACGTTTAAGCTGCTAGAACACAAAATAAATAGTTTATGCTCGAGATTCGGAATAGTTCATGAGAGCTCTCGTAGCACTCTATCTCTCTGGTGAACAGTTTAATATCTGCTCTTAGTCCCGGTGATCCTAGAGGATTTACTCATAGTAAGAAGAACTATAGTCTTGGTGAGATGAGATTTTCATTTTGCTATTCATTCCTTCTAAGATAATTTCGCAGTACTGTGACTCTGACTTCTATAACTGAACCTAGTAAGTGACTTATTCTAATTCCAATAACATAGACCGGGTTATATTTGGATATTAGATGATATTTCGATCTTTATTCGGACTTAATGGCGCAACAAATTTTTGGACGTACGCCCTTAGCATAAAATTCAGCCTCAAGTACGAAAATCCCGCTAATCAAATATACAAACTAATTCAATGCCCATTTATAACAATAGGTGTGAATTAAATTAGATATAACTATGGAGTGCATATTCAACTGTAATATATCAAATGCTAATTTATGGAAGAAACGAGAATATATGGTAATATACCTATTTAATTACTGTTACACCTTGAAAGTCTGTAAATTAGTTAGAAATGAGTATATAATCACGAGTATTCATTAGTGATTAAGCCAACGGAATTTAATGTAAAATATTTTATTATTTAGTATTTTAATTTTTATTAAAATTTTTTTATAAATTTTATTAACTAATATAAATATGAATTATTTCTATCATTATTATAATATATGTGTTACTAATTATATTACATTAACGTTAATTTATACTTCTATTGGTCACTTATAATCTATAACATCTCTATTTTTATTACTATACCCAGTATATATATATTAAATAAATATAATAGTAAAAATTTAAATTATATTCTATATTATATTATATTTATTAATTATTATCATTGTCATCCATCTAGAACTTACTCAAAATTCTATCATATCATATTATTTATCAACTATGAACATCTTTAATTACCATACAACATTTCAACTTAATATTTAATGTATTATTATACATCTACTATATAAGTACATTATTAAAGTCGCGCATGAACTACTCTAGCCATAAGAGTTACAACTAAACTTTATTATAACTACACTTAATAAATCCCCATATTCATATTTACAACCTTTTAATGTGAGATACTTTCATACATCTCTTTCATTACACCCATCTTATTATTGTTACCAAACTCTCAACTTTAACATAACATAACATCAATTCGTAATATGAAACACTTACCTTATCATATACGTCTATCTCTATAATCTCCAATCTTACAGACATAGGTTTAACATTACTATGTAATTAAACACCTAGCCACCATCTACACTTACGCTCATCATACACACTAAAGTATTACAAACATTTACACATCTATATCAATCCTCAATCCAACCATACTTTCACAGATCAAAATCTGTTGTATACCACCCATTCAGCAATACCTTGATCCACTCAAGTTCCTATTGATCGCTTGCATAAACTTTTAGTTACACATGGCCTCAACTTTGATGAGATTAGATGTCCGCAGCATTTTGCAGCAAAGTTTGTGCTATTACCTTTATTAAAGCCTTTTCCCTACCCTGCCATGCAATAGAAACAAGCTGAATATGGGATACGTACTTCCCCACCTTATTAATCACTATTTAGGCTGAAGACAACTAGAGGCCTTTGGCACATGATGTCCACTTCAGGCGCGAGAACCACGAGACCTCGCGCACCCTCGCACATGTGTGCATGTCCACAGGCCCGGGGCAAGTCCCGGAAGCACGTGCACCTACGCGCCACCTCGCAGTGCGGCCAAATGATGTCCCGCAGCGAATGAAAAATAAGTATATATATTTACATACGAGTCATTATTTTCTGTGTGTCATACTTAATATAATCTTTTAATTAAAAACAATTTTCGCAACCTAAACTGTAACTCATTTGACAGGATCAACATCTTTTTAATATCTCTACTACTCAAACTTTCAATATATAAATTATAAATATCTTTTAAAAACATATTTTAAACCATAAGAAATAGTGTTTATTAAAACATTAACATTACATACTTAAAGCAGGAAATCAGTAAATCAATAGAGGTGTTACCTAAGCACCATAAGGATTAGAATGCTTATTTGTTATTTTACTGTTATTTACTGATCTTTATAACTCATATCGCTCTATTATACTGCGTTTTTTACTTTTCACATTTATAAAATTAATTACAATCTGACCATTCCACTTTAAAGTACAGTAAAGTGCAGATAAAATCAACTAGATTGGTAGATTACATAGCTCAAACAAGAGGGGTTAGTATTGCTTTGTTTACTGCCCTATCTAACTCGCGCTATATAATCTATCTCATCGATTTTACTGCTGTCAAAATCGTATGACATCTTGGTTTTTTACTGCTTTTTATAACTCAGCCTTATTTTATTAACCCGTATTACTCATACTGGTGAAAACAGTAAATCAGCTTAAAATCAATATGAGGTAGCCAGGTACGTTTTTACCATTCTACAGCGCGATCACGAAGCTCAGGCAATTTAGTTATGCTAATTTGTGTTCTACTGTTATTTACTGCTTTAACTCATTGTTTTACTGCTTTAACTCATATGTTTTATTGCTTTATCTCATATATTTATTAAAATTATTACATACCTTAAAGCATAAATCAGGAAATCAATAGAGGTGTGACCTAGCAACCAAGGGATAGTAAGCTTTTGTTTTCTGCTCTTTTAACATGCTTCGTCAAACTCATGTTTATACTGCTTTAACTCATATTGTTTTTACTGCTTTAGCTCATATGTTTTACAGGTATTTTTTTAATCAATAATATTTATTAACATTCATAGTTTTTATTTATGTTTTTAATAACTTTTAATACCTTTATTTAGTTAAATATAACATCTTTGTTTATATTTTATTATTATTTTCTTATCAATAAATTGTAGTTTTATTAATTTCTCCAATATACATATTATACCTATACTTTAGTGTTATTTATACTTACTTCATGTCTATTGTTATTTAGAACACACAAATAAACATACATTCAAACACGCACACAACATCTAGGCAACACACAACCCTGACACCACCACTACCACACACACACACATCAAGTCTAGTACCCAGTAAAAAGTAAATGTATTCATACGGGTGTGTATACAGGTAAAAACGTTATAATTTAGTGTAAAAACATTTATAGGTTATTTTTTTGAATTAGGATTATATGACTTAAAAAGTTTGTGTATATACATACTTTCATGTACCTTTGATTTATGATATATTATTTATGAGCGAACACTACGACACAATCACACACAACATACAACAGCACACTACACACACATACACTAGACACACAAGACACACATACACACTACACAACACGCCCATATAGGCCATCGACTTACACACAAACGTAGTAAATTAATTATAAACATTTTTATGTTTTGATATGTATTTTAACGCACGGTACATTATATATAGTTACTTACAATAGTCAAATATAACTAAAATTATTTCAAAAGTAGTTTGCTGGCTGACAAACATATAATTAGCTATCTTAGGAATAATATCAATCAATTTATCTTTATTATATCAGGATCAAATAGCGAATTTATCAATTAATTAATCTCATTTATTGATTTATTTAGTTATTAATAAAAATTTTATTAAAGTAGATTATATTTTTATATGTTATATATATAAAACTTTTTCATAAAATTTATTGGGATTGAAAATTTTATTAAAATACGAAGAACGTTATTTTTACGCTACCTTATTTAAATGACAATAAGATCCAGTATATATATAATCATTACTCAAAAGTTAGATGGATCTCCAGCCTACTTACTTTAAGCATCCCTCTAAGTCTCATCACAATTTATGCCTCTAGCGTATTTTTATGTTCTAGTTCGCCTTTACCTCGCAAACTATCAATTTACATATCATCTTTTATAAGTCTATACGTTTCAGTATTGCAACTAATAAATATAATACTAATGTCCAGAATAGGCAGGTATTTTCAGGTAGAAACATGAATAGTATTATTATTAAGACTCATAAATCTTATTCAAAGTTCTTGTATTTAAAAATTAACTAAATTTAAGTTCAGTTTTACAAATGCAAATAATTTGATACGCTCTGAATTGTGATTTGTATTAAAACTAAATTAAAATTAATTTTAAAGTTTTTTATTGTATACAAATAATATATAGTTGACTTATTTGTCCGAACTTTGTAAATAAAATCTTTAAATTTAATTATTCATATATGGTATTCAATTGAACAATCCAAGCACTAGAGAAATACTAACTAATCAAAACACCGTACACTTCCTTATTTATCTAGAAGATTACAAAACTCGAACCTCTCTCTCTGTAAAAAATTGTTGATTGAATAGGTGACTCAAATCTGATGTGCGCTGAAAATTATTTTGAGAATATAAATCACTTTTTGTAGCCTCCGTGGCTTATTTACGGCCTTTTATATTACCAGGTCAAAAAGTATAAGTTAATTTCAAAATACTGACCTTATATTTGTTCATGTATAACCAATATAATTCGTGTGCTCAAACTTTCTCTCAAATAACTACAAGTATAATAGGCCTAAATATATACTTTTCAGTTTGTATGACTATAGCCTCAATAAGTTAATTTTATCAGGCACCCATAATGGTTTCTGAATTTATTAAATTAGTTCAGATAGCTAATGATTACTCCTCCTCTATCTTGAAATTATTTGCGAGGTAATAATAGATACTAAATAGTATAAATATACTCATATTATGTGTTTTTAATTATATTTATATTAATATTTTTATTTAAATAAATAATATTATTCTCTAATACATATAAATACAATTAGCTTGGATTCGAGTGATAGACCTAATTATAAGAGGTATGATAAAGGATCTTTTCCTATTACTAAGTTGATTGTCTGAGTAAGGTCTTCTTTAATTCTACTATTATGACCTTGACACGTATGTGTAATAAGTTTATTGTGTACGAGTAAATTAATTTTTTATATATCGATCTTATTTTGAAAAATTATACGGTATGTTAGTCTTTATTAAAACTTAGTATTTATGTAGAATATGGTTATGATTTTATTTGGATCTTTTAGAACCCAAACATTTCAATTTAATTAAAATACTAATTAGTTCATATTTTTATAATTGTAAAAAAGGCGGTGCCACCAGTTATTCTAGATTTGTATTAAAAATGTTAGTTTAGGGTGCAGACGGTATATTATTCATATATGTATTATTAATCCCT
>JABUQX010104431.1:52500-54914 GCA_015478945.1 Trachelipus rathkii | reverse complement strand
TACAAATTTTATGTGGAATGTGTAGAAAAAGTGTAAACATTGGCTTAATCCTATTCGAAAGAATTTGACACTTCAAATTCTTTGACACTGCTAATTTGTCGTCCTGGGTCGGAAACCAACTTTCTGTTGCTCCACCACTTGCAGGGCAATTCTGCTTTTCTTTCTTCGTTTGTAAAAAAGCTTATGAAACTCTTCAAATACAGTTTGATCCAACGCTCAGCTTATGTCATTTTACAACTTTGAAACGGTTTTGATGATTAGATTGTCTTTCTTGTTCCCCCTTCTTATGCTAATGGTTGATTGCTGCTCCATTCATTCAAATGTGTGTTCAAAAAACTTGCATTTATTTTCAACTTATCAAACAACTGGAATGATCTTTTTGAAGCAAAATCAGCCAAAACAGCTTGGTTAGTTAAAAGTGCTGTCTCTTCTTACCTTCCAGTCTGCAGGCTTACACTTCATCTTAATGACAATTGCCACCTTGTCTGCACTGGATACTTTCTCTGAGAATAAACTCAACCAACTAGTTCATCCGAAAGGTACCAAAGATGAGGTTTTAGGCATTTCTCACAACCTCACTTATTTCAGGATCAATGTCTTGGTATTGTGTCATGTCCTTCCACAGGGAATGGAGCATTTGTAGCCATAGGGGCTCCAATCCAATATTTTACGTACACGAGAGTTTCAAATTTTATAAAGCGTTCTAACTGAGATTTTTTCTTTTGTGTGGTTTTGAAACCATCTTCATCACAAAACAAGTGAATTTTGACACCGTATAACAGCTTCGCCATCCAACGAGCATGGTGTACTGCACCTGGAGCTCTCCAATGAACTTTGGCTAGAGTATGGCCCAGAGCAAGTAAAGAGAGCTCTATTAACTCCATGTAGTCATCTCTGGGTTGGTTCTTGCTTCCTACAGCAACTACTAAAACTGACTGCAGGGAGTTTAAAAACTTCACTGCCAGAAATATCTCCCAAAGGCTGATAATTTTCTTGGTTTATAAAATGCCATGCTGCCTTGAATCTTCTTGAAAAGGTATATCAGGGGAACTGGAAGTTACTAAGCAGAAAGTAGCTAAATACTTTACTGAGAATGATTTCTAAAATGTGGTGTCTGCATGCTAGCCATTATAATTCCTCCTGTTAACTTTATATCCATGCTAAAGTGGAACACCAGCTCCATTTTTTAATCCTGTGTTAACTGTTGTAGTGTCAAAACACATGCCTACTATCTTGTTACCCAAACCCCATTCAGTTAGGACATTATAAACTGCATTCGCGCCAGCACCACTTACAAGTTTTGGCACACCAAGCAATTTATCTTTACCATCTGCAGATACTAAGATGGGCAAGCGATCTACTTTATCACTGCCCAAAATATCAGGATGAACCTTCCCATCCCAATGAACATTGACTGGATCATCAAAAGAAACATTTCTTTATTCCTTCAAACACTGTTTGTCTTGCTTCTTTACTTTTGCGTTGAATAGTGCTTCATGATAATGGCAATGAACTGGGTTCATGACCCAATGCTGCTGCAATAGGGGCCATTAATCTTAAGGCTTGCCTATCAGAAACTTTATTGCGATCTAATGCGCTAGTGACATGTGTAGAAATTAAACATTTCTTTGCAATTGGTTCAGACTGCAAATCTGTATGTGATTCCCTTTTGTTTAGAGATGGCGTATACAGCTCTTTTTCTGATTTATCTTCAACCGGATCAGAATTTTCTGATGAATCCTCTTCTGAATTTGAAATAGTCACAGTGGGGGGCGCCAGGGATGAGGAACTTGGCTCTTTACGTTTTTCAGTCTCTTTTGCTCTTTCAATCTTCTTTTAAGAATCCTTTCTTGTTTGTTGCTGTATTTCTTGTCTTCTGAAGAAATACCCATATTTCTTTCTGTCCTTTGATCAGTTAAAAACTCTATCTTCATCTACTTTGCACATAGTAAGTGCGTATCATTGTGAGCAATGTCAAATATCTTATCAAGCTGCTCTTGAAATGGTTTCACGTTTCTTTTGGGCATCAGACATTCTTCCTTTATTTTTTTTTAACAGAAGCCATTCAGAGTGTACTTTTTCAAGCTTATCAACACAATGTTTTGTAAGTCTAATCGGTATAGCGGCCTTTTGCCACACTGAAATTAATTCGTCTATAGTGCTGTGACTTGAATTTCTCAAGATTTTTTTTCATTTAGAAAAAAAATGGAATCTGAGAAGAACTTGCCTTAACCCCTTCGTTCACCTTGTCCAATATGTTGGACAAATTTTAAAATGGAATTAATACACCCTATTTCAACTTTTTATGAATTTAATCACACTGTCCTCTTTATTGGTCACGTCAAAAGTCCAAAACAAATACTTGTAACAAAACAGTCCTCAAAAGCAACTATTGACAGTTCTATTTTTTTCAC